>CAWUFW010020482.1:0-150253 GCA_963921515.1 Calotriton arnoldi
ATTGATAAATGAAGCAAGCAGCTGGGTTGCAGAGGATTGCACCGACAAGACAAGTCACAAAGAGTAGTCGAATATTGCCCACCTCAGATGGCCAGCTGCCACATGACCACAAATCACAATATTATTCACAAGGGTATGAGAGGAAATATATGCAAAATAACACTTCAAAGGTATATACAATAAATAAATTAGATATCGATTCCACGTCGTAGCTTGTAATCTTTGGTTGTTTTTATTCATAAATGGTATTCAAGACAGCCAACGCGTTTCGCCCAAACATGGGCTTCTTCAGGGCAAGGCGAATATAAATAAGTGCGCCGCAAGGTACAGTGCACGTCCAAAAACAATTGCGGCGCAGTTCCGTGCTCGATGAAGACTCTCTTCATCGAGCACGGAACTGCGCCGCTTACTGCCCGAACACGGAGCACTTTTATCAAATACTCTTATAACTACCACGGAACGGCATAACGGAGGCAATTGTTTTTCCTCCTACTTTCTTGGACCATCCATTTGTACATACACTTGGAGGCTCCATACTTCCTAATTTCTCTGTCCTGCAACGGACTTGATGCACTTTGGACGTGCACTGTACCTTGCGGCGCACTTATTTATATTCGCCTTGCCCTGAAGAAGCCCATGTTTGGGCGAAACGCGTTGGCTGTCTTGAATACCATTTATGAATAAAAACAACCAAAGATTACAAGCTACGACGTGGAATCGATATCTAATTTATTTATTGTATATACCTTTGAAGTGTCAAGATATATGTGTGCACAGGGTGGCATGCAATGTGCTGCATACCTCTTCCTAGGATGCAGATGTATTGGCACGTGTTAGTTCTGTTGATGCCACTCATCTCACAGTACTTCTCTCTCCTATGCAGCAGCTCCCGTATGTGCAGAGGGAGAGGGGACGGACACCAGTGGTGAGGCTTCCACTGCAACAGCCGCACCGGAGCTGACTGACACAGATGTGACCAGCGCCGAGGAGGGGGACAGGAGTCTGCTAGAGGATTCACAGCTGGAGACACAAAGCTCCACCTCATCTGACGCCAGCGGTGACACATCCATGTACAGGGAACGGGGACTCTGCCTCCTCTTGCGCCACACAGCGTCCAGTGCCCAGCCTCCCTTCAACCTCCACTGGTGCTGCCCGTGTCCGCACGAGTAGGAAGGGAAGAGTCACCTTCACCCCAGGCACAGCTGCCCCAGCCCATGTCAGCCCTGCTGCCCTCAGTGCAGAAGCAGTCGAGCTATTGCGCCAGCTGTGTGTGGGGCAGACAGCACTTCTCAATGCCTTCAATGAGCACGACAAAAAGTTGGGGCAGGTTATAGCTTTCATGGAGGGCTTACATTCCGACGTAGGTGGGCTACACTGGACTGTGCAGTCCTTGTCATCAACTGTGACAGCAGCCCTGCAACAGGCACATAGTCAGGGAGCGGCTCCCAGCACTCGGTCCGGCCCCGTGTCACTGTGCACCTCTGACGACAGTGACAATGCCCAACGGACCCCAAAGTCCCGATACAGAACCCGCAGCACACAGGAGCAGCAGCAACCCAAGCGTTCTAGGGCACAGACACCATCCCCACATAAGAGTAAGGCCACCCCAGAGCAGAGAGAGAAAAGCCCATCAGGCAACAGCAAGGGCCACAAAGCAAAGAAAAAGCATCAGGGTCACAGGCCTCACCTTCCTCCCCTGCCAAAGACTCCCTGTCCCAAAGACGCCTCGCAGAGGCAAAAAGACAGTTTCCACATCCACTGAGAAGGTGTTGCCTGCAAACATTACACAGGATGAGGGCCCCATGGATAATCCATCCTTGACCTCCACTCCCATCCCAAGCCCTGTGAAGCCAGCACGGGAGGACACTGTAGGGGGCAAAGCTGGTGGACAGAGGGAGGCAGGGTGGCGGCAAACACCAGGCAAGCGCACAGCGGGTTCCAGCATGTCCCCAGAGGGGGGGTCACCATCCTCACCAGAATCAGCTTTGGTGTTGGGGTCACCTGTTGTGTCTGCCACAGTTCCCCTCAATCCCCTGACAGGGAAGCCTTTCAGGATCCCCAAGAAGTGGAGAGGCACCTCACCTGCACTGTGTCCTGGCCACTGGCCTTGTTGTTCACTGCTGTTTGCCCCTTGCCTGTGCAGCTTCTCATGTACCTCACCTGCACGTTGTCCTGCCCACTGGCCTTGTCGTTCACTGCTGTTTGCCCCCTGCCTGTGCAGCTTCTCATGGACTCACTCTGCACATTGGACTGGCCACTGGCCTTGCTGTTCACTGCTGTGTGCCCCCTGCCTGTGCAGCTTCTCATGGACTCACTCTGCACTTTGTCCTGCCCACTGGCCTTGTTGTTCACTGCTGTTTGCCCCTTGCCTGTGCAGCTTCTCATGTACCTCACCTGCACTTTGTCCTGCCCACTGGCCTTGTCGCTCACTGCTGTTTGCCCCCTGCCTGTGCAGCTTCTCATGGACTCACTCTGCACATTGGACTGGCCACTGGCCTTGCTGTTCACTGCTGTTTGCCCCTTGCCTGTGCAGGATCTAATGGACTTCATCTGCACATTGTACTGCCCACTGGCCTTGTTGTTCACTGCTGTTTGCCCCTTGCCTGTGCAGCTTCTCATGTACCTCACCTGCACTGTGTTCTGGCCACTGGCCTTGTTGTTCACTACTGTTTGCCCCTTGCCTGTGCAGCTTCTCATGTACCTCACCTGCACTGTGTCCTGCCCACTGGCCTTGTCGTTCACTGCTGTTTGCCCCTTGCATGTGCAGCTTTTCATGTAAATACTGTGCATATTGAAATGCCCACTGGCTTTGCTGTTGCCCAAATTTGTTGGCTCTATATGCAAATTGTGAATAAACACAGTTGGTCCTGCAGTGAGTTGTGTCAGTGTCCTTCCTGAATAAAGTTGTTTCTGTGTGTGCATGGTTTACTGTGTCACAGGCTCAGTATGCCACTTCGACATTGCCAATGGGTTGTGTCACATTTCATTTTTTTGCAGGGGTGGGAGGCACTTCATTTCTACATGACTGTGATACTTATGGGTGCAGTGCAGGTGGTTGGCAATGAAATCTTGTAGTCATCTTCCTTCTTGGCTCATGTTATCTATGGTGGACACATGTCAGGTTTGTGGGCAATGGCAGCACAGGGTGGGAGTTTGGGCACAGGCTTACAGGCAGGCAGGCCAGGGTCATGGGGTCTGTGTGAGCTTCCTTTCTGTGTGCCAATCAGTGTCGGTGTATGGACATCTTGTGGTGATGAGTTATCCAGGTCCCATGGCTTACTTCCAATGTGTGCACTTGGGTGGTGGAGAAGTGTATGGTGTGAAGGGGGTGACTTTGTTGTGACTGTGGTTGTGTGTGCACATGCATTGTCAACTACTGCCATGTGTGACCCTGGAGTGGTGTGCCTGTATGTGTACTTGTTTAGCCCTGTGGTTGTGTTTTGTGCACATGGCAGTATTGTGTGTTGCTGTTGTGGGAGGAGGTATGTGTGACATATCCTACTTGTGCTTGGCTGTCATGTAGTGTGTCACTGGGCCCTGTGTGTTGTGCAGCAGACATTGTCTTGTCCAGTATTTGGATGCCTATGTGTGGCTGGTCAATGTTTGAGTTCAGGGCCTTCCTTACATCCCTGTGCCTATACATGGGTGTCCTTGCTGTCTCCAGGAGTTGTTGCATTGGGGTGACCGTGGTTTGTGTTGACTGACTGTGTCAGCCATGTGTGCTGTGATGGGCTGTGTGTGTTCTCACATGTGTCTTGTCTTGCATGTGCATCACACATGCTTGATGGTTGTGTCACTGCCCTTCCATTTGTGGGCACCTCACTTTGGCTTTCCTATATGTTGTCCTCCATTACTGCTGGCATGTGGTGTGTGTATGTAGCTGTGAGTCAGGGTGGTGTGTGTGTGTGTGACTTGTCAGGTAGTGTGTGCAGTGAAGTGTTTGGTCCTCATCTGTGTGTGTGTACATTTTGTGCCTGCCCTCAGTGTTCTTGGCTTGTGTGTGATGTTGTTGTGGTGTGTGTGTTGGCTGGGGCCTGGGCTTCTGTGCTATGTGTTCCTTTGCAAAGGGTCCTGCTGTGGCTGTATATGCAGTTGTTGGGACGTGGGGCATGGTGTGGCTGTAGTTGTGTGGTTGTTGTGCAGGAGTGGCACTTGTGAGGCACATGTTGTGTCCCTTCAGGGAGGTAGCTGGTGGGTTGTGGCTGTGTGCAATTTGTACGGTGCCCTTGGCATGCGCTGGCCCTGTGCTCTGCGTTGTGTGCATGGTTTCATGCACACTGACCGTGGCGGTGACATGACCGGGACATTTGTTCATGAATGCGGTACATGGGTGGGCAGTATGTGGCGCGATGTTTTTGTGACAGGTGGGACATGTGTGTGTGCAGTGATGGCTGTGTGCCTGTCCCCACAGGGGTGTGTGGTGTTCCCATGCGATGTTTTTCCCCCCTGGAGCTGTGTATTGTGTTACTTGCACTGTTGTGTCTGTACGTACCTGCGGAGGCGTCCGTGGCGGTGGATAACTTGCAGGTGGTGGATCATGTACAGCACCGGGAAGGCGTGTAGGGCGGGATCCATCGCGGTGTGTCCCGGGTGTTTCTTTTCTGTCTCCGCTGTGATGTCTCCGCCGTCTTTCGCTATGCGGTTTCTCCGTCGCGGTGCGCTGCCCTGTTTCCGGCATCGTGATATCTTCGGCGTACAGGACGTCATTCCGCACGGCGATGTGTGGTGATTGGCTCACTCCGCCGCGGTGGCAGGCGCTGTTCGATGGCGGTCGGCGTCACACCGCGGCGGACGGTAAATGCCTATGTTTTCCCATCCTAATATGGCGGCCGTGAAGACCGCTGCTGGCGTGCGAAAAAAGGAATTTTTCCGCACCGCCGCCACCGCGGTCGTGCCTCCGCCAGACATCCTAATAGACCCCTATGTACGTGATTGAATTATTTTGTTCCTACTTCTTTTAAGCAGGCATATACTTGTGTGTTATCTCTGGCTTGTTTAATTTCTGTTCAAATCTTGTTTCTGAAGTATAATAATGTTGTTATGTATTGGTTTGGGAAGGAAAGGAGATTTGTTATGTCTTTAAGGCATACTGGAACCTATGCATTGAAATTTGAGTTCTGCTCAAGTGTGGACATTCCTTGGCTTGTCAGTTGAGAGGCTGGCTGGTCAATAATGACAACACAAGGAGCCTCATATTAAAAAAGACTTCTACCTTTAACTCCATGCATCTAGCAACTAGAAATACAACAGACTTAAAAAATAAATCTCTGGGTTGCCGAATACCAGATCTGTCATCAGGGCATATATAACAAAGGAGGTAGTAGTGGACTAAAAATTGCACCTCGTAATGGTATACAAATTGTAGTGGATATAAAGTAATTATGAAAGGCACAGAAAATTATTTTGAGATGGTGCTTTTGAGGTTATCCCACACCCTACTACCAAAGGTGTGAGTTCACGTTGGACCTAGAGATCACATGTGTAAACATGAATAAAAAAAGGAAAACCATAGCACTCAATAAGTAATCCAAGAAAACATGTAAGGTCCAAACAGTAAGGACTTGTGCTGAGCAGGAAGTTTTCTTTATTGTGGAAATACGTAGTTTAAGTGTTCTTCAGTACATTCAGGTTTCACAAATTCATATTCTTCTGTCCTCAATAATGGATAACAGCCGACACGTGTTTCGTCACACAGTGACTTTTTCAAGGCTTGATTTGTATTGAGACTCATGGCACTGAGAAAGTATGCCGAACCAAGTGGCAACAGGTGTTTGTTCTATTTCAGAGGGCAGCACTTTGGTGGATGGCAATTGGATACTGTGATGCGTAAAGATGTAAACAGCAGAGAGGAGTATAAATGAGGCAAAAGGTTTTGCGAAGTGACTCCACCCGTCTATCATACTCATAGCTGTCAGTTGTTGACCTTCACAAATTATGATTGCAATAAACGGTGCTTGGCCACCACTGACACACTAGAAGCAAAAGCACTTCTCTAAAGGGTATGTTTCAGATAAGTTGCCTTCACTAGGAAGCATGCATTTTTAGTATCCACCAGTTCATAAAATTGAGGAGTTTGCAGCACCAATGTGAACTTAGCACCTTCCTTCTCAGGCTCTCTTTTGTTAACTCAAACAAATTGACCTGTTTTTCTTCACGCACCATCCTGATCACGATAGGGCTCATATCGTCTCTAGAGTATACAGTAAACATTCTGCTGGCCGATTCGGACCAAGACAAGGATCTACCATGAGATGCACACATAGCCTAAAAGCTGCATTCATCAAAAGGTCCCATCAGTGAATGACACCATGAGACCTATTCGCAGGCATTCTGTAGCACATAAGGTAGAACTCCTGTAATACTCTTTTATGTACTCTTACTTGCCTTCATGAATTGGGTTCAAATCTTCAAATAATGGGAATATTCAGGGAATATCTATATATAATTAGTACAAACAGAAAGGACTGTGCCCTTTTTGTACTTTTATTATTAACAGGGAGTTGGATGTTCTGAACCAATTCACAGAGGTATGTAGAAGTAGATAAGAAAGTAGTCCTCTAGTAATACTTACTGTACTTATGAATGCATGTGTGAATGTGCCCCTAATGACTTTTGTCAAAGGAAGCTTTCAGGGTAAAATCCAACCTCACTCTGAGTTCCTGGTGCCTAAAAATATGATACTGATGAATTGTTGATATTACACAGCATATGGAGAAGCCTCGCAAATGTGAATGTACCTTTAGCACAAACCACACCTTCAATCATCAACTCCATCCCAAACTCAATTTTTTGATTCAGTGTAAGGAAATTGATATTTTGTTGTCTTTGGGCTAAACTGAGGATCACAGGTGGTCGGCAGAAGAAGCATGAGTAATTCGAGTAATGCCATTCAGTCTCTAATATAGCAGTATATGGAGAAGAAAATTGAGGCAGGACTCCCCGCCATTACTGCCTCTGAACAACAGAACAGCCGCGGTCCGTGCAGGTAACAGTGGTGGGGCCATGTAAGGGGGGATTTCGAGGGACGATGCAGAGGGAAAATTAATTATTTATTTAATTTTCCCTCTGCATCGTCCCTCGAAATCCCTCCTTACCCGGCCCCACCACCCCACCACTGTTACCTGCATGGACCGTGGCTGCAACAGAACCGTTATTTTGCCAATTGCTTGGCCCCTTGGTGCTTTAGGGTTCACAGTCAGCAGATGGAGATCTTTGAATTCTTGTTCTTCCCATCAAAGAGCCTCAGGGCGGGAGGGTGCCAAGGGATAGAACATACAACCTTCTCTTGACCAAGGAGTGTATGCTGTGGTGAGAAGGTGGGGTATTTCCCTGTTGTGGTGTTTCACAGGGGAAGGGGTAGGAGGATGGGTAGAGCACATCTTGAAATCTTATGACCGAAGGAATCTGAGCACTGCCTCTGCACCTGGTTTTCCCAACGAGGTGTTATGTATGGTTGTTGGCCCAGGTTTTTTTGTCGGAGTAATTTCTACATGAGAGGCTAGTCATGGTCTCTCCCACATAAAATGTATTGTATATCAGAGTTTCATTCTTTTGTGTTTCCTCACCTAAATGTTTTCAGTGCCGGTGTTACCCTATGTTTATATTTCCCACCTTCTAGTTGTTGGTTCTAATTAGTCCTCGACTCCATATGCTCACTAGACTTCTAGGGGACTATTCACAAACAACATTTTGTAGTACTTTAGTAGTATTCCAATAATGCTACTGAAGTACTACAAAATGCCATTCACAAACCGACAAGTATAAATCTCCACCTCTCCTATCTTTTCTATGGAAAGGTCCTAACACATGTACGTTTACTACTTTGGGCCCGATTCTGATGCGGTTTGGAAAGCTTCCCGACCGAATCGGATTGGGAGAGTCCAACCGACCGAGTACGATGCATCTGGATGCTTCCAGATACGATTTGGTTGGACTCCCATTGACTTCCATGAGAGTCTTTGTTCAGACCGAATGCATAGGCTCCCATTGAAAAAAGGGGTGGCTGGGGAAATTCGGGTACCCTGTGACGGGCACCCCCGCCTGCCACACTGTGCATAGCTGGTAAGGGGGGATCCATGGGTACCCCCACGGGCCCTATTGGGAAGGCTCCTGGTGCAGGGGGGGGCCCACTACAGGCCTCCAAAGTCTGATTCAGACTGCTGATTCGAGTCGGACGGCACAATTCGGAAAGGCTGTCCAAATCCAGCATCGTACTCGGTCGTTCGGAAACACGGCCCGTAGAGACGTACGATTCTGCTCCGTACGACTCGGTCATTCCAAATGCCGTCGTGTTCGGATTGGGATATTCCTAACGACTAACTCGCATTGTACTCGGTTGGAAACCTTTCTGAGTCGGTCGGAAAGACACGTTCCCGATCCGATTTGGACAGAGCAAATGCCGTTAGGAGGCCTTCCTAACCGCATCAGAATCAGGCCCTTAGTAGTAAATATTGAAGGGACAAGTGGGAGTAGCTGGAAAAAGGGGCAGCCTTACTATTAAATGGGAGGGTTCCAGGGAGGAGTAAGGAGGGGTTTAGGAAGAGTTAGGAACAAGTTTAGGGAGGGACTTGCACCCACTCACAAAAAAGTAAGCCCACTGTTAATCATAAACTGCATTCTAACGGTCCTACAGCCACAAAAAAGAACCTAAAACAGTAGTATATTAGTCTAGCTCTTAACTTCATGTTCAAATAAATCTTTAATAATTTGAATATATTACATTACTCCACCTCAGAGCTAGAGTAAGCACAGCACCACAAGTGGCCAACTACTGCAGCTGCAACACCCTCCCGTTGAAATGAATGAAGGTAGGGACTTAAAATAAAACCCCATTGAAAATACCGTTGAATTTAATTGAATTATTTTAAATTGTAAAAAATATTAACAAATAAAATTTAATGTTTAAAAATCTACAAATAAAACATATTCCTCATTTAATTATAAAATACTTTAACTACTTTTTTAGATTATAAATTATTGTAAACATTTTTATTAAAATATAATTAAATTACTTTTAATCAATTTTATACATCACTCTTAATAATCATTAATACTGAATAAATAATGTACATTTGGGGAATTTATTCTTTAATTTAAATTATTTTGTCACTTTATGGGCAGAGCATTTTCTGCATGATTATAAATTTGCCGCATTCGCCACATAATCCAGCATCTGCTTCATAATTTGCAGATTAAAGAAAGTAAAGGATTCTAGCTCAAAAAGATCAAAAGTTGACTGGTCAGTTTTCAGCAATGTATTGCTGTATTTGGGTGATAAATGTGGCACTAATGAGGTTAAACCTTTGTTAGCATTGCATAGCAATGGTTCATCATACTTAAAAACCATGTTTCAGTGGTACACTCCAGGGAGGACCTTGAGATCTTCCTCTCTAAAAAAACTGGTTTCTCCCAGATTTCGCAGGTCCAAATGGGGCAGTCGCTCCTGCTCTGTGGCAGCCGCCAAACTTTGGAACTCCTTGCCCCCTTCCATTTCCAAGGCAGACTCTCTTCCGGTCTTCAGGAAACTTTTGAAAACCTGGTTATTTGCCTCCTTGCTGGATGTTGGTGCTCTCACTCCTCCCTGTTCGCTTAGCGTCTTGACACCCTTGGGTATAAGTGCACTTTATAAATATTATCCTATCCTTTGTAAATATTATCCTATCCTTAAGATAGGGCTAACATGGGCAGAAATGGCAAAATGATGAAGTAATACTGTTAGAAAATGTGCTGCATTACACTGAGTAATATAGCATTTCTTGCTGCATAATTTAATCAAGCCTGCCCAATAACGGTCCTCTTCTGCCGAATAATTCCAGTGGCCTTGTTTATATTCAATTAAAGACAGCACTGTTATCCTATGAGAAGACTTTCTGAAGGCCCTACTTCCGGTTTTCCTAGGAACAACAGCACAATGTTAAGAGGTTATTGGAAAGTTGCTTTTAAGTGTAAGAAGTTCCTTTGAATGTAAAACATGGTGAAACAAGGATGTTTCATATGTAACACTGGATTCAACACAGTCCTTTTTAAAGTATCAGTACATTGCTATAATTGCAGCGCAGTTTTCTGATCAGACCATCATCTGTAAGCCTGCTTTGGCTCACTGTCATGGTTAAAAGCAGGACCGGACTGGGAACCAAAAGCAACCTTGGCAAAAATGTTCAAACCAGCCCCACTTACTTCCTCCTCTCTCATAGCTCCCTCTCCTTTTTTCTCACCTCTCTCTCACCTAAGGCACCCGCTATGCCAGCTGTAATTACCTGGGGAAGCTGAAGAAAGTGGCAGAGGTGGCAGTAGCAGCCCTCATCCTTCAAAAACTGGCCTGCAATGCCTTTAGCCCACCAGGGAAATGTCCAGTGGAATAAATGGGCAGTCCGGACCTGGTTAGAAGCACCAGCCAATGAGAACATATCCAGATTCTGTCATCTAGCAGTAGTGAGTTACATTTTCTGGTGCCTCTGGGGTGACAAGAGCTTTCTGCTCAGGATTAGGGACACATGACAACTAAAAAGCTCCGTAACTCAGAACCTAATAATAAGTAGGGATTTTTCATTTACATTATGGTGCCATACTTAATTTGTGCAGGCGGTTGCAAGTGTTGGGCACCAATATTTATTTGGAGAATCGGGATTTATTTTTCATCACCAGACTTTGGCCCAGAGAGAAGGGCCAGAAAAAGAAGAAATAAGAAGAGGAAAATAGGAAAAACGTGGCAAAGGGAAAAATATGGGTTCAAAAATGACCTGCAAGAGTGAGATAAAAAAAAAAAAAAAAGTGAAGGGATCTGAAAGAACGAGGTATGAGATGGAATCAAAACTAGGCAGGCTAGGTATTCGGCAGCCCTGGTCAGTCATTCATCAGAGTCAGTGAAGGCTCTAAGAAAAATGTTCGGCCCCTGCACCTATTTATTTTATATAAATTCAACTCTGCGATGAGCCTTTTCTTACTCACAGGCAAGAGTCTTGGAAATGTGGTATCCTAGTTTTGTTTTTTTGTGGCGAAGATGTCTTACACATTCGGGTTCCCTCTTTCCTTTGTGGGCTCTTGGGCACGTTCAGAGACTGCAGAGTTCAACGGCCGAAGAGTTTTTCAACACTGGGCAACTGTCCAAAGAAACTTGCCTTCATACTAACAAATGTTGACGTTCGACACCCCAGTTGTGTCCAACAGAGATGAAGCGTTCAATGAGTGTGCCTTTAGGGGGTCCACTCTCATAGAACACAGTTGGAGGATCATGGACCCTGGATCCATAGCAGGGTAGGCAGAGCAGGTGTGCCGTGAGAGGTCGACACCCACTGAGGTGTCCCTTGACTGAAAAGAGTGGTGACTAGTGAGTCATGGTATCCCTTTCGAAGTTCTAAGTTAGGGGAAAGTAAATCACTGGCATCCTGTGAGCCTGCTCTAATGCATGCAGCTGCTCAGAAAATATTTCAGTCAGGAGGTCCAGGATTGGATTCGGCTGTTACTTTCCGAATTCTCACTTCAAATGTTTTACTCCCCAAAATTATTAGAAATCATCAAAAAAAGACACAATAAAAAAAAACATAAAGAAGAGAAGGAAATTGTGAAGAAAAGAGCAGGGTAAAAGATTAGAGAAAGTAATAAGATTAAGCGAGTATGGGGGAGGTCCCCCCATATTGAAAAAAAAATACTCATGTTGCCAATAGGTTTGGCTTATGAATAAAATTACCTTTTGTTTCATTAATGGGTTTAAGTACCCAACAAGTTATCATACATGCACTCTGTTGGTCATATTTGCACTCAGTAACCATCGACTGACTCATTCGTGCCTTCAGCCTCTGACACTACCACAATAAAACATACAGAAACAACACCATGTGAAGATAAATGAAAAGAATACAAGTAGATAAAGAAAGCATGCTGCCTCCTAAACATGGTGGGCATATGCTTGCAATAATGAAATTAAACATAGCAGCTGTTGCCCATCTTGCAGTGGTATTGTACATAGTATGCTATTCTTTTTAAGTTCCAGCATGGCTGCCGTGCTTAGAACCAACATGCTAGCTATCTTGGAATGGTAAAACAATGCTAAACTATGGTTAACAGTATTCCATAATGGTTGGCTTGTTTAGAGGCAGTGGCCACACAGGCTGCAGAGCACTGCACATGAAAAGAGAGGCAAGCAAGCAGTCAATTAGCGCTGCCTGGGGAGCTGTACTATACTCTTACATAAAATAAAAATAAAAAATGGAGAAGCAAAGAAATGAATGGGGAAATATAAAAGGAGAAAATTGAAAACTAAAGGACTGAACAACTAGCCCTGAAAATGAAGCACACTCACGTTTACGTGATGTGCACATGTGTTCAGAAAAGGCTGTCATTCAAAGGGCAAGAGAACCAATAACTGATCTGGACTGAACCATTACCCCATGCAGTAACCTGTCATGGATGGATGTAGAGTGTAAAAGTGTAAATGACATTCAGACAGATTACTGGCAGAAGAGGGCTGACTCAAAGGCCCTCTATGTAGCTATATGCATATGCATTTATATGTATGTATTATTTAAAGATTTTTTATTACAAGATTCTGGCAGACCGCTAAACTTATCTGACCTTCCGAAAAGATTTTAGGAAGAATTATTACAGTTCAAGTGTTCTACTCCTAGGGTAGTGTGGCAAGTGAGGTGGTGCATAAATAAAAGGTTTTACTTACAAGTATGACAGATTAATTTGAAGGTGATGTGTAAATTATAAATCAAAGTTATAAGTATGACAGTAACTTGAAAGTGGTGCGTAAAGTATAAATGTAAGTGGTAACTATAACTTTAACATTTCTAATGTTTGTATATTTTTATTTGGGTTTGTATAGAAAGAAGAAATAAAGTTTTCCTAACTATAACGTATCCTTAACCTTTGCTTTTTTCACGAAAGTTCAATGATTTTTATTTGTAAATACATTTTTGGAAACATTGTAGTTTACTGTTGTTGAGCGGAGTGTTATTAAGTAGAGTGTGGTACAGTAGAGTGGAGGAGAGTGCCGTAAAGTCTACTGTCATACAGTATAGTGTCACACAGTGGAGTAGTGTGCAGTGGAGTGGAATGAGTTACAGTGGAGTGACGTACAGTGAAATAGGGTACACTGTAGTAGTGTAGGTTGGAGTGGCATACAGTGGAGTGGTGCACAAAGAAATAGCATATAGTAAAGTGGCATACAGTGGAGTGATATAGAGTGGGATAGCATAGAGTGGCATGTCGTACAGTGTAGTGGCGTACAGCGAAATAGTCTAAAGTGGATTGGCATACAGTGTAGTGGTGTACAGTGGAATAGCATAGACTCAAATGTCATACAATGGAGTGGCATACACTGGTGTAGTATGCAGTGGAGTGGTGTACAATAAAGTGGCGTAGAGTGGAGTGGCGTACAGTGGAATAGCGTTGAGTGAAGTAGCATAGTCTGTAGTAGCATACAGTCGAATAGTGTGTAGTGGCATAGAGTGGAGTGGCGTACAGTTGAGTGTTGTGCAGTGGAGTGGCGTACAGTGGAGTGAGGTACAGTGTAGTGGCCTAAAGTCAAATAGCGTAGAGTAGACTGGTGTTGAATGTAGTGGCGTACAGTGGAGTATCGTGTAACTGAATAGCATACAATGGCGTGGGGTAGAGTGGAGGGGTGTACAGTGTAGTGGCGTAGAGTGGAACAGTATAGAGTGCAGTGCCTTACAGTGGAGTGGTGTAGAGTAGAGAGAGGTACAGTGTAGTTACGTACATTGGAATAGCGTAGACTGTAGTTGTGTAGAGTGGCATATAGTGGAATGGCATATAATTGAGTATTTTACAGTTTAAAATTGTAGAGAGGAGTTTTGTAGAATGGAGGGGGGTAGAGTGTAGAGTGGTAGACTGTAGTGGTGAATAGTGTACTGTGGAGTGGCGTAGAGTGGAGTGTTGTAGAATTGAGTAGTATACAAAAAGTCTATGTAGAGGGTAGTTGCATACAGTGCAGTGGCATATAGTGAACCAGCTTAGAGTGGAGTGGTGTACAGTAGAATAATGTTGAGTTTTGTGGTGAACAGTCTAGTGACGCAGAGTGAAGTATTGTGGAGTACCGTAGACTAGAGTGACATAGAGTGCGGTGTCGTACAGTAGAATAGAGTAGAGTGCAGTAGCGTAGAGACACAGTGGAGTGGTGTATAGTGGAGTGGCACACAATGTACTGTTATACGTTGTAATATTGTAACTCCTGTAATAGTGTAACTGGATTGTCATAGACTGGAGTGGCATATAGTGCAGTGGTGGTATAGTCAAGTGGTGTACAGTAACATAACATAACATGTGTATTTGTAAAGCGCACGTTCACCCCAGCAACGGGGCATCTTGGCGCTGAATAACAGATGTTTATTGTTACCCAACTCAATGGTACTCATTTTATCTACCTCAAATGGATGAAAGACTGAGTGGACCCGCCGGGATTCGAACCTGTGACCATGAGGTCGAACACAGGCCCCTGCAGTGGATGCATTAGTTCACTGAGCCACCAGACCCGGCATGTACTGTGGCATACAAAGAAATAGTTTATAGTAAATTGGCGTACAGTTGAGTGGCATATGGTATAGAGTGGGATAGCATAGAGTTGAGTGTCGTACAGTGGAGTTGCGTACTGCGGAATAGCGCACAGTTGATTGGCATACAATGTAGTCATACAGTGTAGTGGCCTACAGTGGAGTAACGGAGACTGGAGTGTCATACAGCGAAATTACAATCACTGGAGTAGCGTACAGTGGTGTGGTGTACACTGCAGGGACGTACAGTGTAGTGTGGTACAGTGGAGTGATATACAGTGGAATAACGTAGAGTGGAGTGGCATAGAGTGGTGTTGTGTACATTTGAGTGGTCTAGAGTGGAGTGGTGTATAGTGAAGTAAGGTACACTGTAGTGGCGTAAAGTCAAATAGCTTAGCATGGACTGGTGTAGAGTGGAGTGGCATGCAGTGGAGGGTGGTGCAACAGATTAGCGTGCAGTGAAGTGAGGTAGAGTGGAGTTAAGTAGAGTACAGTAGCGTACAGTGGAATAGCATAGAGTGCAGTGGTGTACAGTGTAACAGCGTACCGTGGAGTGGCGTAAAGTGGAGTGAGGTACACAGTAGTGGCGTACAGTGGAAAAGCACACACTGGAGTGGCATACAGTGGAGTGGCATGCAGTGGAAGGGCGTACAGTGTAGTGTTGTACAGTAGAATACCATACAGTGGAATAGCACTGGTATATCGGTATACCGCAGTACATGCGTAACAGAAGTCAGTTTATGATTGTCTAATGCCTGAATTTGCTAAAGGTAAAAGGCAGCCATGTCGTTTTTATCCCAGTTTTGCTGCAGTTTGTGTTTTGCTGTGTTCTGAGTTAGTGTCTTAGATAGGGAAACAGCCTTTACAACAAGGTTTTTACCACATTGTGCCTTTATCACGCATGTTTTACCACGCATATTTTTACCAGGGATATGCCTTTACAACGCATGCCTTTACCACGCATTTAAGGTAAGTTGTGAGGTGTGGGGGTCTCCCCACAAATATATTTATATATATACATAAATATATATAAACAATGTGTGATAATGGCTTGCGTTGTAAAAGCATATGCGTTCTAAAAAATGTGGGGTAAAAAATGCATTGTAAAGACATGCAAAGTATTTCCCTGCATTCTTCCGTCATACAACCTCTTAGATATAGTTAAGTATTAGGTTTTATTGTTAACTACCAATGACCACTTTATTTAATTGGTAATAGGTAGAGAGTTTTATTTACAATTTCTATATATTTTTATAGTGGTCTCTAAAGAACAGAACTATTTTTTTCTTAAGTTTCACGGTAATTTGTAGGTATTACAGTGCTACTCCATAGACCTTTTGGTGCATATTGAAATATGTTAAAATTAGAAAATATACTTCAGTTTACTATATTTCTAAAATGTAGTGTTTTACAGTGCATTTTTTCATTTTTTAACATATTTTTGAAATATAATTTTGGAACTGGGGTACATCCGGGGAAGTACTGCGGTACTCCGTATATTTAAAAACAATATATAGACACTTGAAAATATATTTCCCTACCTATAACCTCTTTACTTAAGTGGTAATTGGTAGGGAAAAATACCAAACCTAATACTTACCTACTCCTGAAGGTGTAACGCAGAACACAGCCAAACTGGACATAAAAACAAAATAGCTGCCTTTAACTTTTGTAAAGACAGTCATTGGCTAATCACCTAATGACTTGTCATCATTATGTAACGCAGTACTTCAGCGAAATACCGCAGTACTATCATGACAACAGCTATCGCTACGTTATTTTACCTTATAACTTAACAACTAAACAAATTTCGTTGACGTATGAAAAAGGATCTACACACTATACTGTACCTACCTGTGAAATGTCAGACTAATTCATCCTGCTGTTTTCATGCTACGTCCAATACAAAAAGTCTATGTAACATGCATTGGGGTCAAAATATGTTTCTGGACCGCCCTTTTTCTTTGCACCCCCTTGACCACATGCACAAAACTTTACATACACTGCCAATGTATAGGGGACAATAGTACTGCAAAGTTTCGTGGAGACTCGTAAAACGGGTGCAAAGTTATTAAGGGGCAAAAATCTGAGGAATTCCTATCTCTGGTTACCCTAACTATATATATATGATCAAGTCCCCTGTGAGGGACGAAACGCGTCATGGCTGCTGCACTTCTTGGGGAGTTTGATTAAAATTGCAGTTGACGAACCACGGTGGTCCGCGCTCTTTTCTGGTGCCTTAGGAGATTGGCCAAGCGAGAAGGAGTTCATGTGGATATATATATATAGATATATATATATATATTCCAATCGAGTTTGCTCCTGCAATTGGAGACACCCACTCAACGTTAGTTTTCACCTTCTTTTATTCTGGCCAGCAGCAGCAGACGATGTACAGCGTTCACAGCGTGATTTTCCTGCCAAATTGCCATACGCGTTACGGGGAAACATTCCCCTTGATCACCGGCTTGGCTTGGGGAAAGAAACAGCTTCATGTTAGCACACAGGTGTTTAAAGGGTTCTCAAGACCGCCCACATGGGCGTGTCAGCACTCGGCATTATGGTTAGTGTAGTCCCAATAAAATCCATATTGGATAATGCTGTATCAACTCTTCCAAAAGTATTATCCATCAGGTCGCTGATTCATGCTGGACCCGCTTGTTGCTGTCTTTCAGCTCGCCAAAACAGGTACGTTGCTCCAATTGCGTGTCTCATAAATTGCGAGGCACTCGGACCCGCCTTGTCAGCAGTGGGGTGTCTCCGTGGCCAGAGCAGGCCACTACATATTCCAATCGAGTTTGCTCCTGCAATTGGAGACACCCACTCAACGTTAGTTTTCACCTTCTTTTATTCTGGCCAGCAGCAACAGACGATGTACAGCGTTCACAGCGTGATTTTCCTGCCAAATTGCCATACGCGTTACGGGGAAACATTCCCCTTGATCACCGGCTTGGCTTGGGGAAAGAAACAGCTTCATGTTAGCACACAGGTGTTTAAAGGGTTCTCAAGACCGCCCACATGGGCGTGTCAGCACTCGGCATTATGGTTAGTGTAGTCCCAATAAAATCCATATTGGATAATGCTGTATCAACTCTTCCAAAAGTATTATCCATCAGGTCGCTGATTCATGCTGGACCCGCTTGTTGCTGTCTTTCAGCTCGCCAAAACAGGTACGTTGCTCCAATTGCGTGTCTCATAAATTGCGAGGCACTCGGACCCGCCTTGTCAGCAGTGGGGTGTCTCCGTGGCCAGAGCAGGCCACTACATATTCCAATCGAGTTTGCTCCTGCAATTGGAGACACCCACTCAACGTTAGTTTTCACCTTCTTTTATTCTGGCCAGCAGCAACAGACGATGTACAGCGTTCACAGCGTGATTTTCCTGCCAAATTGCCATACGCGTTACGGGGAAACATTCCCCTTGATCACCGGCTTGGCTTGGGGAAAGAAACAGCACCAATTGCAGGAGCAAACTCGATTGGAATATATATATATATATATATATATTATCTACTGGCGGACGCCAGTAGATAGTTATAGTTAGGACCTATTTTCCATAGGAAATCCGCAACATTCTATTTGAAATAACTCTTGCGTCGGTTGACGAATCTTCGCGAAATTTTCAAACTTTATGGCCCGCTCCGGTCCGCTCCTACCCTGAAAGTTTCGGAGTGATTCGTCAAGCAGGGGCCGAGAAAAAGGGAGTCCCAAAACGTGTTTTCCCCATTCATTTTCCCATAGGAAACTTTAGCCACGGCTACAGCTCGAACTGCTGAACGGAATTACACCAAATTTGGCAAAGAGGTAGTTCTTGGTTCAGAAAGAACCCTTTTGTTAAATGGTGTAAATCCGTTCAGTAGTTGCTGAGAAAATCAAAAGTAAAATCACATATATATCTATGGCCGCGTAGGGTCCGCGTACCCTCCCGATCACGAGCTGCATGCTAATTGGCTGTCAACACTCCAAATCAGGAAGTGTTGGCAGCCATTTTGTCCCTCGGTAGAACCGAGGCAGAGAAACAAGTGCGCAAAACGCACAAAGGGGCAGGGTAGAAACACCCTGACCCCCTAGGTCTGCTCAGGGGGTCCCACAAGGACCCCCTGGGCAGAAAAAAGCATTTTTTTTTTTAAATCGGCGGGATGCGCTTAGGGTGCGCGGATCCCGCTGATAAAAAAAAAAATGCAAGTGCGCAAACGCACAAAGGGGGCAGGGTAGAAACACCCTGACCCCCTAGGTCTGCTCAGGGGGTCCCACGAGGACCCCCTGGGCAGAAAAAAGCATTTAAAAAAAAATAAAATTGGCGGGATGCGCTTAGGGTGCGCGAATCCCGCCGTAAAAAAATCGAAGCGCGGTCTCCCGCGCTCGATGCTATTTTGCCCCCGGGTGGGCCAAGTCCCGGGGGCATGCGGGGGTGGGTTTATAGTTAATGGGGGGCCTCTAAGGCTCCCAAGCCCCGGGGACCACCACCCCCGGGGCTTTCTAATCAAAATGGTGCGGGAGGGCACTGTGCCCTCCGCAGCCCCGAGGACCGCTACCCCCGGGGCTTTTTTTTTTTTTAAATACCTGTGTGGGGGGCTCCAGCCCCCACATGCCCCGGGGACCGCCACCTCCCCGGGGCACTAAAGATTTAAATATGGGGGTCCGTTACGGACCCCCAGAGCCCCGGGGACCACCACCTCCCCGGGGCTTTGAATAAGTTGGGAGGGGCTCCATGCGGCCCCCCTCCTGGAGCCCTTGATGGCCCTGGGGGCCACCACCCCCAGGGCCGGCTCCTGCAGTGTCCCGGGGTGCCTACCCCGGGACACTGTAGTTTGCTATGACAGGACGGGAGCCTCGCGGCTCCCGTCCTGTCATAGCAAACTGCTTTGGATATTGGAAGAGAGAGCAGGAAACCTGCTCTCTCTTCCAATATCCAAAGCACATTGCTTTTCCACACGGGGAGCTGCATGTTAGCAGCTCCCCATGTGGAAAAGCAATGCCGGCTCCCACAGGATGCGGGGAGCCTGCAGGGTCCGTGGTGGAGTTGGGGTCTCCCCACGGACCCCAAAGGATAGGGCCAGCCCCGGGGGATGGGGTCCCCGGGGCAAGTAGTGGCCCGGGAGGGGGGCCACGCGCCCCCCCTCCGCAAAAATAATTAAAAAAAATAAATTTTTCTTTTTTAAAAAGGCCGGCCCCGGGGGATGGGGTCCCCGGGGCCGGAATAGGCCACGGGAGGGGGGCCACGCGGCCCCCTTCCCCTACAGTATTTTTTTTTTTTTTTAAAGGAAAAAGGCATCAGGCCCTGGGGGATGGGGTCCCCAGGGCCCCAAAAACTAAAGAAGGAGGGGCCACACAGCCCCCTTCAAAAAACAAAAACAAAAGAAAAAGACGCGATCGAGCATCAGGCCCCGCCCCCTCCCTTACCCACTCTGCAAACGCGCGCTGTGGCGCGTTTTAAATTGGGGAAATAATTCCCATTCAATACTGGGGGTCCCTGGGGGCCAACTACCCACCATTGGGTTGCAGAGAGGTGGTTCAGGCCACGCCCCTTTTTACACCTCTCTGCGACGCAGCTCTGTGGCGCTTACTGGAGGTACTTGGTGGGCTAGTTGGTCCCCAGGGACACTCAGGATTCAAGGGGACTTAATCCCCCAACTTAAAACGCGCCACGGGGCGCGTTTGCACAGTGGTGAAGGGAGGGCGGGGCTCAGGTGACATGTGTGCAAACAGGCCCCGTGGCGCGTTTTAAGATGGGGATTTAAATCCCCTTCAATCCTGAGGGTCCCTGGGGCCAACTAGCCCACCAGGTACCTCCAGTAAGCGCCACGGAGCTGCGTTGCAGAGTGTTGTAAAAGGGGCATGGCCTCTGAACACCTCTCTGCAACGCAGCTCTCTGGCACATACTGGAGGTACCTGGTGGGCTAGTTGGCCCCTAGAGACCCTCGGGATTGAGGAGGAATTAATTCTCCAACTTAAAACGCGCCACAGGGCGTGTTTGCAGACATGTCACCTCAGGCCCCACCCCCTTCCTTCACCATTGTGCAAATATTCCTCTAAAATCAGCCGAACTACGAATTCCGATTTACTCACCTGTTATCAGGAGAGACCTCAGTGCTGCATCTTTGAGCCCAGTACTGATCCTGAAAAGTAATTCTAACCGTACTTACCAGTAACTTGAATTTCCTTCCATAGGCTAACATTGACTGGTTTCACTTGGAAATTCTTCTAAGTGTGGAGTTTTGGAACTTTATAATATTCCTCTAAAATCAGCTGAACTACGAATTCCAATTTACTCACCTGTTATCAGGAGAGACCTCAGTGCTGCATCTTTCAGCCCAGTACAGATCCTCAAAAGTAATTCTAACCGTACTTACCAGTAACTTGAATTTCCTTCCATAGGCTAACATTGACTGGTTTCACTTGGAAATTCTTCTAAGTGTGGAGTTTTGGAACTTTATAATATTCCTCTAAAATCAGCCGAACTACGAATTCCGATTTACTCACCTGTTATCAGGAGAGACCTCAGTGCTGCATCTTTGAGCCCAGTACAGATCCTGAAAAGTAATTCTAACCGTACTTACCAGTAACGTGAATTTCCTTCCATAGGAATCCATTGTCTGGTTTTCAGCAGAAAAGTTTCAAAGTGTCGATTTTCGCAAACTACAAATATTCCTTAAAAATCGCCTGTATGACTTAAACGCATTCTTTCAACTGTTTACAGGAGATGCACCAGTACTGGATCCAGGATCCACCACTGAGTAAGAAAAAGTAACGATAACACTACTTACCTGCTAAGTGAATTTCATCCCATAGGATAACATTGGTGATTCTATTTGAAAAAGTTTCTAAGTGTCAACTTTTAAAATACAATAATATTCCTTAAAAATCACGACTGTAACCAAAATGCTTTTACTCAACTGTTTACAGGAGGTGTCCCAGGACAGAATCTAGGATCCAGTCCTGTGGTTAGAAAAGTAATCCATAAAGTAACTAATTGCATTTAACTAGAAATTCACATTGAGCTCAATGTTGCATTGTGTTTGAAATTGTGTTGCCCATTGCAACAACTGTAACTACTGTACTTAAAAGTCTATTGCCTATTTGCAAAGTATTTAAACTAAAGTAATTCATTCTGAGAAAGTATATTTTGTAATGTAATGTATAATGTAATTATAATGTAATTTAAAAAATAAAATATCTAAAAATAAATACTTTAAAAAAATGTAGTAAATCAGTATCAAAAAAATAAATATAACAATTAATACATTTAAAAATTGTCATTTACAAAACCTTTGAAATTTATTGAAAAAAACCATAGGTTTGAGGCACGTTACAGTTAGGAATTAGCATTTAAAAAACCTTTGAAATTCACTGAAAAAGCCATAGGTTTCAGGCACGTTATAGTTAGAAATTAGCATTTAAAAAACCATTGAAATTCACTGAAAAAACCATAGGTTTCAGGCACGTTATAGTTAGAAATTAGCATTTAAAAAACCTTAGAAATTCACTGAAAAAACCATAGGTTTTAGGGACAGTTATAGTTAGTTGGACATTGCACTCGTACAAAACCCGTGAAATTCCCCCGTTATAGTTAGTTCAGCTAACTATAACTCGCGCCCCCGCAATGCACTGCTGATGACGTCACATATTACATCACTCATGACATGGTCAGTGACATCACTGATGACATCACTGATGACATCTCAAATGACATAACAGATGACATCACTGATGACATCATCCATGTGATAATTTCATGCATCTTCTCACACCCTAATATAACTTTTGATAGACCCACTCTAAATTACAGACTGCCATTATCAAAACCATAGACACTCCAACACCAATAACTACATACCCACTCACTGATTCTTAGGTCTACACACACATCCACTCACTCACCTGTACAGTCACTCATACTTACGGTCACTCAGTACAGGACTATCATGTGCACTCATACACCTACATAGACACTCACACACCGCCACTCATCCATAGAGGTACTCACACACCTAGTCAGTCATGCAAATAATTAATCACACTGCCATTTACTCACCTATACAGTTATACACACACCAGCTCACTTACTCATACAAATACTAGCACATTCTTACGCTCTTATACAATCACTGATACAAGCACACACTCATCCATACAGTCACTCTCACAATCACACACTCTCGCTTATAGCTATTTATATACTCCAACACACATATATACTGCCTTTCACATATGTAGTTACTCACACATGTACCACTGGGACATACATTCACTCACTAACACACTCTTACACACACTTATCCACCCATACAGTCTATCACAGATGCACTCTTGAAACCATCCACCCAGTGAATCACCCACTCACACATCTATGCACAGAGTCGCACACACCCCACCCACACAAACACTCAGGCACCCATACAGATACTCAGACAACCAATCAATAACTCATATAGACACTCATGTAGCTATTCACAAACCCATGCAGCCACTTACACAGCAACAGACAGAAGGATACAGACATTCACCCAGTTTAGTCACTAACCCATGCATTCAGTAAGATACGTCTAATCACTCACTTATAGAGTTAGTCACGCACCTACTAAATCATCCATACAGACACTTATACACCCACTCATTCTTCAATACGCCTTTCCCTATATATATTAAAAATATTTAAACTTTACAGAAACACACAGTCACTGGATGATGTCATCAGTGATGTCATCAGTGATGTCACTGACCATGTCATGAGTGATGTAATATGTGACGTCATCAGCAGTGCATTGCATGGGCGCGAGTTATAGTTAGCTGAACTAACTATAACGGGGGAATTTCACGGGTTTTGTACGAGTGCAATGTCCAACTAACTATAACTGTCCCTAAAACCTATGGTTTTTTCAGTGAATATATATATATATATATATATATATATATATATATATATATATATATATTTTCAATGGTCCGAGCCTTAGGAGTCACTCGACAGCTTTCCCATCTCCTCCACATTACGAGAATCGTTTTGGTAGCCCTACGCGTTTCGAGGCCGATTTGCCTCTCATCAGGGGCTGGCTGCTGTTCTCTCTGGCGCACGGAAGTCTCTTATGGGCGTGCATAATCAATTAATTGCACCCTGGTGTGCCGCGCTAAGCGCGCTGTAGAAGTAGATGCACGCTGGGACATGTGGTCTTTAGAGAATTACTTTTCACCATTAGTGGGCTCCAGGCGCCAGAATTAAAAGCATATTATTCCTTGGTAGGATCGCGATGTGGAGGCATTCCTTGGTAGGTACTGGGTCCGCTGTGCTGTTCGGGCTGGGCACAGTCCCAACCTTTATATATATATATATATATATATATATATATATATATATATATATATATATATTCTGCAAACCAGGAACACCTATCCGTGACCACAACGGACAGCACTCACGGAGTTCGTTGTTAAATACTTTATTGTGCAAAAACCTCCCTCCAACAGCTGGGGGTCGCGTAACTAGCAAAAAAAAAAATATATATATATATATATGGTGGAAATAAAAGAGGGATTTTACTGTTTAGTGTCACTGTCGTCATTCTTACATATGGCCCATAATGAAGGGCGTTATTTGCCCGAAACGCGTTGGCCGAAGGAAGGAGGCCGAAGTGGAGTGATCCTGGGTGTGCCGTCCATTTAGGGGTAACCTGTTGTAAACATAATAGTGACCCGCCCTTGGTCACGGAGAGGCACCACCGCTCATGCCCCGGAGGTACGTGTGCCTTTTGGATGGATCAGTCACACGACCCCTGACCTTGACTGGTAGGTCGTTCCCCCACCAGACAGCTCCGTCTGTGTGCCCTGCTGCTGCCCCTGGTTGTGCTCGTTTTTTTTCCTTCTGTGCCCCCTTGCTGCCCTGATTGTGCTCGTTTTTTCCTTTCTGTGCCCCCTTGCTGCCCTGATTGTGCTCGTTTTTCCTTTCTGTGCCCCCTTGCTGCCCTGATTGTGCTCGTTTTTTTCTCCTTTCTGTGCCCCCTTGCTGCCCTGATTGTGCTCGTTTTTTCCTTTCTGTGCCCCTTGCTGCCCTGATTGTGCTCGTTTTTTTTTTTTTTCCTTTCTGTGCCCCCTTGCTGCCCTGATTGTGCTCGTTTTTCCTTTCTGTGCCCCCTTGCTGCCCTGATTGTGCTCGTTTTTCCTTTCTGTGCCCCCTTGCTGCCCTGATTGTGCTCGTTTTTTTTTTCCTTTCTGTGCCCCCTTGCTGCCCTGATTGTGCTCGTTTTTTCCTTTCTGTGCCCCCTTGCTGCCCTGATTGTGCTCGTTTTTTTTCCTTTCTGTGCCCCCTTGCTGCCCTGATTGTGCTCGTTTTTTCCTTTCTGTGCCCCCTCGCTGCCCTGATTGTGCTCGTTTTTTTTCCTTTCTGTGCCCCCTTGCTGCCCTGATTGTGCTCGTTTTTTTTCCTTTCTGTGCCCCCTTGCTGCCCTGACTGTGCTCGTTTTTCTTTTTTTTTTTTTTCTTTTTTTTCCTTTCTGTGCCCCCTTGCTGCCCTGATTGTACTCGTTTTTTCCTTTCTGTGCCCCCTTGCTGCCCTGATTGTGCTCGTTTTTTTTCTCCTTTCTGTGCCCCCCTGCTGCCCTGATTGTGCTCGTTTTTTCCTTTCTGTGCCCCCTTGCTGCCCTGATTGTGCTCGTTTTTTTTTCCTTTCTGTGCCCCCTTGCTGCCCTGATTGTGCTCGTTTTTTTTCCTTTCTGTGCCCCCTTGCTGCCCTGATTGTGCTCGTTTTTTTTTTTTTTTTTCTGTGCCCCCTTGCTGCCCTGATTGTGCTCGTTTTTTTTTTCCTTTCTGTGCCCCCTTGCTGCCCTGATTGTGCTCGTTTTTTTTCCTTTCTGTGCCCCCTTGCTGCCCTGATTGTGCTCGTTTTTTTTTCCTTTCTGTGCCCCCTTGCTGCCCTGATTGTGCTAGTTTTTTTCCTTTCTGTGCCTGTTTCCCGCCGCTGCGCCCCTGCGGCCCCGCCCCCTCACTGCCCATTCGCTGCCCCATTCCCTGCTCCTCCCTCCCACCTCCCCATTTATGGCGGCCGCTGTGCGGCCGCGCCGCTGGCGCGCCGAAGGCGCGCCCAAGGCAAGCCCGTCTGCGCCCATCCACGCCGGGACCGCGCCCAGCGCCAGAACCCCTGGTCCGGGCATCCCCCGCGCCCGCCACATCAACAGACGCCGATACGACGCCAGCACCCTCCACGCACTCAACCCCGGAAAAGATCACGCCTGCTACCTGGCCACCCCGAGCGCACCCAAGGGCCCTTCACCTGCCGGAACTGCAGCTTCGCCAGCACCCGCCCCGCCAAACCACCGCCCAGGAAAGAACCCAACTACCTCAGATGCATCCTCCTCAACACCCGCTCCGCCCGCAAACACGCCATCGAACTCTGGGACCTTCTCGACTCAACCTCCCCAGACGTCGCATTCCTGACGGAGACCTGGCTGAATCCCGCTTCAGCCCCCGACATCGCCATTGCCATCCCGGACGGCTACAAGATCACCCGCCGGGACCGCACCAACGGAGTCGGAGGAGGCATCGCCATCGTCCACAGGAACACCCTCAGAGTCTCAACCAACACGACGACACCCTCAGCACCGCCGAACACATGCACTTCCAGATCCACACCGATCCCAACACCACCCTCAGAGGAACCCTCATCTACAGAGCCCCCGGACCCCGACCACAGTTCAGCGATTCTATC
The DNA here is from genome assembly GCA_963921515.1 of Calotriton arnoldi. NCBI lineage: Eukaryota > Metazoa > Chordata > Amphibia > Caudata > Salamandridae > Calotriton > Calotriton arnoldi. The sequence continues at coordinate 26,208 of CAWUFW010020482.1, forward strand.
GCTGACTTCGTCAGCACACACGCCATCGCCTCCACGGACTACATCCTCCTCGGGGACCTGAACTTCCACCTCGAGAACAACAAGGACACCAACTCCACCACCCTGATCGACAACCTCGCCACCCTCGGACTCAGACAGCTCGTGACTACACCCACCCACGCCGCCGGCCACATGCTAGACTCCATCTTTTCCGCAAGCCCACACGTCTCCTTCAACCACACCTCCGAACCCCACTGGACTGACCACCACTGCATCCACTTCACCTACAGGAAGCCCACCACGCACCACCGCACCGAACAAATGCCTCGCCGCTGCTGGAGCAGAGTCACCGAAGACCAGCTAACCACAACCCTCGCCCTGAGCCCACCCGCCGAACCCTCCGACCCCGACACCGCCGCCCGCAACCTCAGACAGTGGATCGACGACTGCGCCAACACCCTCGCCCCGCTCAAGAATCCGCCCAACAGCCACACCAGCAAGAAAGCCACCTGGTTCACCGAAGACCTCCAGGCCTCCAAACGAACATGCCGAAAACTGGAGAAGATCTGGCTCCACGAACGGACAGCGGACAGCTACGCCGCCCACAAGAGCGCCACCCGCAGTCACCATCACCTCATCAGATCCGCCAAAAGGGCCTCACTCAAAGACCGCCTAGACAACAACGCACACAACAGCAAAGAGCTCTTCAACATCGTGAAGGAACTCTCCAACCCCAGCTCCAACACCAACGACATCCCGCCGTCGCGAGACCTGTGCGACTCACTGGCCACCTTCTTCCACCGCAAAATCGCCGACATCCACGACAGCTTCAACACCACGACCGCCCCGGCAACCACCGAGACCACTGCCCCCACAACAACCAACCGCCTGCTCTCCTGGACCAACATCAACGACGAGGACACCAGCGAGATCATGAACACCATCCACTCCGGCTCACCGCTAGACCCGTGCCCTCACCACGTCTTCAACAAAGTCAGTACAGCCATCGCGCCCCATCTCCGGAAAATAATCAACATCTCCTTCGAGACAGCAACCTTCCCGGAAAGCTGGAAGCACGCCGAGATCACCGCCTTACTCAAGAAACCCAAGGCAGACCCCAAGGACCTCAAGAACTTCCGACCCATCTCTCTGCTCCCGTTCCCCGCGAAGGTCACCGAGAAAATCGTCAACAAACAACTGACCCGCTACCTCGAGGAGAACAACATCCTGGACCCTTCCCAGTCCGGCTTCCGCAGCAACCACAGCACCGAAACCGCCCTCATCGCCGCCACCGATGACATCAGGACCATGCTAGACAACGGAGAAACAGCAGCCCTCATCCTCCTGGACCTATCAGCCGCCTTCGACACGGTCTGCCACCACACACTACGAACACGCCTTCACGACGCCGGGATCCAAGAGAAGGCCCTGGACTGGACCACATCCTTCCTCTCCGGCAGAACACAAAGCGTCCGCCTCGCCCCCTTCCGATCCAAAGCCACCAAGATCATCTGCGGCGTACCCCAAGGCTCCTCCCTCAGCCCAACGCTGTTCAACATCTACATGGCACCCCTCGCCCACGTCGCCCGACAGCACAACCTCAACATCATCTCCTACGCCGACGACACCCAGCTGATCCTCTCCCTCACCAAAGACCCTCACACCGCCAAAGCCCACCTCCACGAAGGAATGAAGGCCGTCGCCGAATGGATGAGTACCAGCTGCCTGTAGCTGAACTCGGACAAGACGGAGGTCCTCATCCTTGGTTCCAACCCTTCAGCATGGGACGACTCCTGGTGGCCAACATCACTGGGAACAGCCCCGACACCCACCGACCACGCACGCAACCTAGGGGTCATCCTCGACCCCACCCTCTCCATGACTAAGCAGGTCAACGCCGTTTCCTCATCCTGCTTCAACACCCTCCGAATGCTCCGCAGGATCTTCAAGTGGATCCCCACCGAAACAAGAAAAACAGTCACCCAGGCCCTCGTCACCAGCAGGCTGGACTACGGAAACGCCCTATACGCAGGAACGACGGCTAAGCTCCTGGAGACGGCTGCAACGCATCCAGAACGCCTCTGCACGTCTTATCCTCGACATCCCCCGACGCAGCCACATCACACCCCACCTGAGAGACCTGCACTGGCTCCCTGTCAACAAGAGGATAAACTTCAAGCTCCTCACCCACGCACACAAAGCACTCCACAACTCCGGACCAGCCTACCTCAACAGACGACTCAGCTTCTACACCCCCACCCGCCAGCTCCGCTCCACCAGCCTCGCCCTCGCCACAGTCCCCCGCATCCGGAAAACGACCGCCGGCGGCAGATCCTTCTCCCACCTCGCCGCCAGGACCTGGAACACCCTCCCCACCAACCTTCGGCAGACCCAAGACCTACTGGCCTTCAGAAGACTCCTCAAGACCTGGCTCTTCGATCAGTAGCAGCACCACCCCCCTCTTCCCCCAGCGCCTTGAGACCCTCGCGGGTATGTAGTGCGCTTTATAAGTGACATGATTGATTGATTGATTGATTCCGATGTGGCTGTGGCTACGAAGGAGTCCCACCGCCGGAGCTATGCGGGTCCGCTCGCTGTTGAGATTGCCACAGCTGAGCAGAATGGGAGATACCCACAGTATTGAACCCCTCATGATTGTTTTATGTAATGACTCTGACGGCACCCAGAAGTGTGGACTATTGACACTACCAGTCCCAGAATGCATTGGGAGTTATCTGCATGGTGATGGTGGAAATAAAAGAGGGATTTTACTGTTTAGTGTCACTGCCGTCATTCTTACATATGGCCCATGATGAAGGGCGTTATTTGCCCGAAACGCGTTGGCCGAAGGAAGGAGGCCGAAGTGGAGTGATCCTGGGTGTGCCGTCCATTTAGGGGTAACCTGTTGTAAACATAATAGTGACCCGCCCTTGGTCACGGAGAGGCACCACCGCTCATGCCCCGGAGGTACGTGTGCCTTTTGGATGGATCAGTCACACGTAAGAGGTGATTCCGATGTGGCTGTGGCTACGAAGGAGTCCCACCGCCGGAGCTATGCGGGTCCGCTCGCTGTTGAGATTGCCACAGCTGAGCAGAACGGGAGATACCCACAGTATTGAGCCCCTCATGATTGTTTTATGTAATGACTCTGACGGCACCCAGAAGTGTGGACTATTGACACTACCAGTCCCAAAATGCATTGGGAGTTATCTGCATGGTGGTGATGGTGGAAATAAAAGAGGGATTTTACTGTTTAGTGTCACTGCCGTCATTCTTACATATGGCCCATGATGAAGGGCGTTATTTGCCCGAAACGCGTTGGCCGAAGGAAGGAGGCCGAAGTGGAGTGATCCTGGGTGTGCCGTCCATTTAGGGGTAACCTGTTGTAAACATAATAGTGACCCGCCCTTGGTCACGGAGAGGCACCACCGCTCATGCCCCGGAGGTACGTGTGCCTTTTGGATGGATCAGTCACACGTAAGAGGTGATTCCGATGTGGCTGTGGCTACGAAGGAGTCCCACCGCTGGAGCTATGCGGGTCCGCTCGCTGTTGAGATTGCCACAGCTGAGCAGAACAGGAGATACCCACAGTATTGAGCCCCTCATGATTGTTTTATGTAATGACTCTGACGGCACCCAGAAGTGTGGACTATTGACACTACCAGTCCCAGATTGCATTGGGAGTTATCTGCATGGTGATGGTGGAAATAAAAGAGGGATTTTACTGTTTAGTGTCACTGCCGTCATTCTTACATATGGCCCATGATGAAGGGCGTTATTTGCCCGAAACGCGTTGGCCGAAGGAAGGAGGTCGAAGTGGAGTGATCCTGGGTGTGCCGTCCATTTAGGGGTAACCTGTTGTAAACATAATAGTGACCCGCCCTTGGTCACGGAGAGGCACCACCGCTCATGCCCCGGAGGTACGTGTGCCTTTTGGATGGATCAGTCACACGTAAGAGGTGATTCCGATGTGGCTGTGGCTACGAAGGAGTCCCACCGCCGGAGCTATGCGGGTCCGCTCGCTGTTGAGATTGCCACAGCTGAGCAGAACGGGAGATACCCACAGTATTGAGCCCCTCATGATTGTTTTATGTAATGACTCTGACGGCACCCAGAAGTGTGGACTATTGACACTACCAGTCCCAGAATGCATTGGGAGTTATCTGCATGGTGATGGTGGAAATAAAAGAGGGATTTTACTGTTTAGTGTCACTGCCGTCATTCTTACATATGGCCCATGATGAAGGGCGTTATTTGCCCAAAACGCGTTGGCCGAAGGAAGGAGGCCGAAGTGGAGTGATCCTGGGTGTGCCGTCCATTTAGGGGTAACCTGTTGTAAACATAATAGTGACCCGCCCTTGGTCACGGAGAGGCACCACCGCTCATGCCCCGGAGGTACGTGTGCCTTTTGGATGGATCAGTCACACGTAAGAGGTGATTCCGATGTGGCTGTGGCTACGAAGGAGTCCCACCGCCGGAGCTATGCGGGTCCGCTCGCTGTTGAGATTGCCACAGCTGAGCAGAACGGGAGATACCCACAGTATTGAGCCCCTCATGATTGTTTTATGTAATGACTCTGACGGCACCCAGAAGTGTGGACTATTGACACTACCAGTCCCAGATTGCATTGGGAGTTATCTGCATGGTGATGGTGGAAATAAAAGAGGGATTTTACTGTTTAGTGTCACTGCCGTCATTCTTACATATGGCCCATGATGAAGGGCGTTATTTGCCCGAAACGCGTTGGCCGAAGGAAGGAGGCCGAAGTGGAGTGATCCTGGGTGTGCCGTCCATTTAGGGGTAACCTGTTGTAAACATAATAGTGACCCGCCCTTGGTCACGGAGAGGCACCACCGCTCATGCCCCGGAGGTACGTGTGCCTTTTGGATGGATCAGTCACACGTAAGAGGTGATTCCGATGTGGCTGTGGCTACGAAGGAGTCCCACCGCCGGAGCTATGCGGGTCCGCTCGCTGTTGAGATTGCCACAGCTGAGCAGAACGGGAGATACCCACAGTATTGAGCCCCTCATGATTGTTTTATGTAATGACTCTGACGGCACCCAGAAGTGTGGACTATTGACACTACCAGTCCCAGAATGCATTGGGAGTTATCTGCATGGTGATGGTGGAAATAAAAGAGGGATTTTACTGTTTAGTGTCACTGCCGTCATTCTTACATATGGCCCATGATGAAGGGCGTTATTTGCCCGAAACGCGTTGGCCGAAGGAAGGAGGCCGAAGTGGAGTGATCCTGGGTGTGCCGTCCATTTAGGGGTAACCTGTTGTAAACATAATAGTGACCCGCCCTTGGTCACGGAGAGGCACCACCGCTCATGCCCCGGAGGTACGTGTGCCTTTTGGATGGATCAGTCACACGTAAGAGGTGATTCCGATGTGGCTGTGGCTACGAAGGAGTCCCACCGCCGGAGCTATGCGGGTCCGCTCGCTGTTGAGATTGCCACAGCTGAGCAGAATGGGAGATACCCACAGTATTGAGCCCTCATGATTGTTTTATGTAATGACTCTGACGGCACCCAGAAGTGTGGACTATTGACACTACCAGTCCCAGATTGCATTGGGAGTTATCTGCATGGTGATGGTGGAAATAAAAGAGGGATTTTACTGTTTAGTGTCCCTGCCGTCATTCTTACATATGGCCCATGATGAAGGGCGTTATTTGCCCGAAACGCGTTGGCCGAAGGAAGGAGGCCGAAGTGGAGTGATCCTGGGTGTGCCGTCCATTTAGGGGTAACCTGTTGTAAACATAATAGTGACCCGCCCTTGGTCACGGAGAGGCATCACCGCTCATGCCCCGGAGGTACGTGTGCCTTTTGGATGGATCAGTCACACTTAAGAGGTGATTCCGATGTGGCTGTGGCTACGAAGGAGTCCCACCGCCGGAGCTATGCGGGTCCGCTCGCTGTTGAGATTGCCACAGCTGAGCAGAACGGGAGATACCCACAGTATTGAGCCCCTCATGATTGTTTTATGTAATGACTCTGACGGCACCCAGAAGTGTGGACTATTGACACTACCAGTCCCAGAATGCATTGGGAGTTATCTGCATGGTGATGGTGGAAATAAAAGAGGGATTTTACTGTTTAGTGTCACTGCCGTCATTCTTACATATGGCCCATGATGAAGGGCGTTATTTGCCCAAAACGCGTTGGCCGAAGGAAGGAGGCCGAAGTGGAGTGATCCTGGGTGTGCCGTCCATTTAGGGGTAACCTGTTGTAAACATAATAGTGACCCGCCCTTGGTCACGGAGAGGCACCACCGCTCATGCCCCGGAGGTACGTGTGCCTTTTGGATGGATCAGTCACACGTAAGAGGTGATTCCGATGTGGCTGTGGCTACGAAGGAGTCCCACCGCCGGAGCTATGCGGGTCCGCTCGCTGTTGAGATTGCCACAGCTGAGCAGAACGGGAGATACCCACAGTATTGAGCCCCTCATGATTGTTTTATGTAATGACTCTGACGGCACCCAGAAGTGTGGACTATTGACACTACCAGTCCCAGATTGCATTGGGAGTTATCTGCATGGTGATGGTGGAAATAAAAGAGGGATTTTACTGTTTAGTGTCACTGCCGTCATTCTTACATATGGCCCATGATGAAGGGCGTTATTTGCCCGAAACGCGTTGGCCGAAGGAAGGAGGCCGAAGTGGAGTGATCCTGGGTGTGCCGTCCATTTAGGGGTAACCTGTTGTAAACATAATAGTGACCCGCCCTTGGTCACGGAGAGGCACCACCGCTCATGCCCCGGAGGTACGTGTGCCTTTTGGATGGATCAGTCACACGTAAGAGGTGATTCCGATGTGGCTGTGGCTACGAAGGAGTCCCACCGGCGGAGCTATGCGGGTCCGCTCGCTGTTGAGATTGCCACAGCTGAGCAGAACGGGAGATACCCACAGTATTGAGCCCCTCATGATTGTTTTATGTAATGACTCTGACGGCACCCAGAAGTGTGGACTATTGACACTACCAGTCCCAGAATGCATTGGGAGTTATCTGCATGGTGATGGTGGAAATAAAAGAGGGATTTTACTGTTTAGTGTCACTGCCGTCATTCTTACATATGGCCCATGATGAAGGGCGTTATTTGCCCGAAACGCGTTGGCCGAAGGAAGGAGGCCGAAGTGGAGTGATCCTGGGTGTGCCGTCCATTTAGGGGTAACCTGTTGTAAACATAATAGTGACCCGCCCTTGGTCACGGAGAGGCACCACCGCTCATGCCCCGGAGGTACGTGTGCCTTTTGGATGGATCAGTCACACGTAAGAGGTGATTCCGATGTGGCTGTGGCTACGAAGGAGTCCCACCGCCGGAGCTATGCGGGTCCGCTCGCTGTTGAGATTGCCACAGCTGAGCAGAATGGGAGATACCCACAGTATTGAGCCCCTCATGATTGTTTTATGTAATGACTCTGACGGCACCCAGAAGTGTGGACTATTGACACTACCAGTCCCAGATTCCATTGGGAGTTATCTGCATGGTGATGGTGGAAATAAAAGAGGGATTTTACTGTTTAGTGTCACTGCCGTCATTCTTACATATGGCCCATGATGAAGGGCGTTATTTGCCCGAAACGCGTTGGCCGAAGGAAGGAGGCCGAAGTGGAGTGATCCTGGGTGTGCCGTCCATTTAGGGGTAACCTGTTGTAAACATAATAGTGACCCGCCCTTGGTCACGGAGAGGCACCACCGCTCATGCCCCGGAGGTACGTGTGCCTTTTGGATGGATCAGTCACACGTAAGAGGTGATTCCGATGTGGCTGTGGCTACGAAGGAGTCCCACCGCCGGAGCTATGCGGGTCCGCTTGCTGTTGAGATTGCCACAGCTGAGCAGAACGGGAGATACCCACAGTATTGAGCCCCTCATGATTGTTTTATGTAATGACTCTGACGGCACCCAGAAGTGTGGACTATTGACACTACCAGTCCCAGAATGCATTGGGAGTTATCTGCATGGTGATGGTGGAAATAAAAGAGGGATTTTACTGTTTAGTGTCACTGCCGTCATTCTTACATATGGCCCATGATGAAGGGCGTTATTTGCCCAAAACGCGTTGGCCGAAGGAAGGAGGCCGAAGTGGAGTGATCCTGGGTGTGCCGTCCATTTAGGGGTAACCTGTTGTAAACATAATAGTGACCCGCCCTTGGTCACGGAGAGGCACCACCGCTCATGCCCCGGAGGTACGTGTGCCTTTTGGATGGATCAGTCACACGTAAGAGGTGATTCCGATGTGGCTGTGGCTACGAAGGAGTCCCACCGCCGGAGCTATGCGGGTCCGCTCGCTGTTGAGATTGCCACAGCTGAGCAGAACGGGAGATACCCACAGTATTGAGCCCCTCATGATTGTTTTATGTAATGACTCTGACGGCACCCAGAAGTGTGGACTATTGACACTACCAGTCCCAGATTGCATTGGGAGTTATCTGCATGGTGATGGTGGAAATAAAAGAGGGATTTTACTGTTTAGTGTCACTGCCGTCATTCTTACATATGGCCCATGATGAAGGGCGTTATTTGCCCGAAACGCGTTGGCCGAAGGAAGGAGGCCGAAGTGGAGTGATCCTGGGTGTGCCGTCCATTTAGGGGTAACCTGTTGTAAACATAATAGTGACCCGCCCTTGGTCACGGAGAGGCACCACCGCTCATGCCCCGGAGGTACGTGTGCCTTTTGGATGGATCAGTCACACGTAAGAGGTGATTCCGATGTGGCTGTGGCTACGAAGGAGTCCCACCGCCGGAGCTATGTGGGTCCGCTCGCTGTTGAGATTGCCACAGCTGAGCAGAACGGGAGATACCCACAGTATTGAGCCCCTCATGATTGTTTTATGTAATGACTCTGACGGCACCCAGAAGTGTGGACTATTGACACTACCAGTCCCAGAATGCATTGGGAGTTATCTGCATGGTGATGGTGGAAATAAAAGAGGGATTTTACTGTTTAGTGTCACTGCCGTCATTCTTACATATGGCCCATGATGAAGGGCGTTATTTGCCCAAAACGCGTTGGCCGAAGGAAGGAGGCCGAAGTGGAGTGATCCTGGGTGTGCCGTCCATTTAGGGGTAACCTGTTGTAAACATAATAGTGACCCGCCCTTGGTCACGGAGAGGCACCACCGCTCATGCCCCGGAGGTACGTGTGCCTTTGGATGGATCAGTCACACGTAAGAGGTGATTCCGATGTGGCTGTGGCTACGAAGGAGTCCCACCGCCGGAGCTATGCGGGTCCGCTCGCTGTTGAGATTGCCACAGCTGAGCAGAATGGGAGATACCCACAGTATTGAGCCCCTCATGATTGTTTTATGTAATGACTCTGACGGCACCCAGAAGTGTGGACTATTGACACTACCAGTCCCAGATTGCATTGGGAGTTATCTGCATGGTGATGGTGGAAATAAAAGAGGGATTTTACTGTTTAGTGTCACTGCCGTCATTCTTACATATGGCCCATGATGAAGGGCGTTATTTGCCCGAAACGCGTTGGCCGAAGGAAGGAGGCCGAAGTGGAGTGATCCTGGGTGTGCCGTCCATTTAGGGGTAACCTGTTGTAAACATAATAGTGACCCGCCCTTGGTCACGGAGAGGCACCACCGCTCATGCCCCGGAGGTACGTGTGCCTTTTGGATGGATCAGTCACACGTAAGAGGTGATTCCGATGTGGCTGTGGCTACGAAGGAGTCCCACCGGCGGAGCTATGCGGGTCCGCTCGCTGTTGAGATTGCCACAGCTGAGCAGAACGGGAGATACCCACAGTATTGAGCCCCTCATGATTGTTTTATGTAATGACTCTGACGGCACCCAGAAGTGTGGACTATTGACACTACCAGTCCCAGAATGCATTGGGAGTTATCTGCATGGTGATGGTGGAAATAAAAGAGGGATTTTACTGTTTAGTGTCACTGCCGTCATTCTTACATATGGCCCATGATGAAGGGCGTTATTTGCCCGAAACGCGTTGGCCGAAGGAAGGAGGCCGAAGTGGAGTGATCCTGGGTGTGCCGTCCATTTAGGGGTAACCTGTTGTAAACATAATAGTGACCCGCCCTTGGTCACGGAGAGGCACCACCGCTCATGCCCCGGAGGTACGTGTGCCTTTTGGATGGATCAGTCACACGTAAGAGGTGATTCCGATGTGGCTGTGGCTACGAAGGAGTCCCACCGCCGGAGCTATGCGGGTCCGCTCGCTGTTGAGATTGCCACAGCTGAGCAGAATGGGAGATACCCACAGTATTGAGCCCCTCATGATTGTTTTATGTAATGACTCTGACGGCACCCAGAAGTGTGGACTATTGACACTACCAGTCCCAGATTGCATTGGGAGTTATCTGCATGGTGATGGTGGAAATAAAAGAGGGATTTTACTGTTTAGTGTCACTGCCGTCATTCTTACATATGGCCCATGATGAAGGGCGTTATTTGCCCGAAACGCGTTGGCCGAAGGAAGGAGGCCGAAGTGGAGTGATCCTGGGTGTGCCGTCCATTTAGGGGTAACCTGTTGTAAACATAATAGTGACCCGCCCTTGGTCACGGAGAGGCACCACCGCTCATGCCCCGGAGGTACGTGTGCCTTTTGGATGGATCAGTCACACGTAAGAGGTGATTCCGATGTGGCTGTGGCTACGAAGGAGTCCCACCGCCGGAGCTATGCGGGTCCGCTCGCTGTTGAGATTGCCACAGCTGAGCAGAACGGGAGATACCCACAGTATTGAGCCCCTCATGATTGTTTTATGTAATGACTCTGACGGCACCCAGAAGTGTGGACTATTGACACTACCAGTCCCAGAATGCATTGGGAGTTATCTGCATGGTGATGGTGGAAATAAAAGAGGGATTTTACTGTTTAGTGTCACTGCCGTCATTCTTACATATGGCCCATGATGAAGGGCGTTATTTGCCCAAAACGCGTTGGCCGAAGGAAGGAGGCCGAAGTGGAGTGATCCTGGGTGTGCCGTCCATTTAGGGGTAACCTGTTGTAAACATAATAGTGACCCGCCCTTGGTCACGGAGAGGCACCACCGCTCATGCCCCGGAGGTACGTGTGCCTTTTGGATGGATCAGTCACACGTAAGAGGTGATTCCGATGTGGCTGTGGCTACGAAGGAGTCCCACCGCCGGAGCTATGCGGGTCCGCTCGCTGTTGAGATTGCCACAGCTGAGCAGAACGGGAGATACCCACAGTATTGAGCCCCTCATGATTGTTTTATGTAATGACTCTGACGGCACCCAGAAGTGTGGACTATTGACACTACCAGTCCCAGATTGCATTGGGAGTTATCTGCATGGTGATGGTGGAAATAAAAGAGGGATTTTACTGTTTAGTGTCACTGCCGTCATTCTTACATATGGCCCATGATGAAGGGCGTTATTTGCCCGAAACGCGTTGGCCGAAGGAAGGAGGCCGAAGTGGAGTGATCCTGGGTGTGCCGTCCATTTAGGGGTAACCTGTTGTAAACATAATAGTGACCCGCCCTTGGTCACGGAGAGGCACCACCGCTCATGCCCCGGAGGTACGTGTGCCTTTTGGATGGATCAGTCACACGTAAGAGGTGATTCCGATGTGGCTGTGGCTACGAAGGAGTCCCACCGCCGGAGCTATGTGGGTCCGCTCGCTGTTGAGATTGCCACAGCTGAGCAGAACGGGAGATACCCACAGTATTGAGCCCTCATGATTGTTTTATGTAATGACTCTGACGGCACCCAGAAGTGTGGACTATTGACACTACCAGTCCCAGAATGCATTGGGAGTTATCTGCATGGTGATGGTGGAAATAAAAGAGGGATTTTACTGTTTAGTGTCACTGCCGTCATTCTTACATATGGCCCATGATGAAGGGCGTTATTTGCCCAAAACGCGTTGGCCGAAGGAAGGAGGCCGAAGTGGAGTGATCCTGGGTGTGCCGTCCATTTAGGGGTAACCTGTTGTAAACATAATAGTGACCCGCCCTTGGTCACGGAGAGGCACCACCGCTCATGCCCCGGAGGTACGTGTGCCTTTTGGATGGATCAGTCACACGTAAGAGGTGATTCCGATGTGGCTGTGGCTACGAAGGAGTCCCACCGCCGGAGCTATGCGGGTCCGCTCGCTGTTGAGATTGCCACAGCTGAGCAGAATGGGAGATACCCACAGTATTGAGCCCCTCATGATTGTTTTATGTAATGACTCTGACGGCACCCAGAAGTGTGGACTATTGACTCTACCAGTCCCAGAATGCATTGGGAGTTATCTGCATGGTGATGGTGGAAATAAAAGAGGGATTTTACTGTTTAGTGTCACTGCCGTCATTCTTACATATGGCCCATGATGAAGGGCGTTATTTGCCCGAAACGCGTTGGCCGAAGGAAGGAGGCCGAAGTGGAGTGATCCTGGGTGTGCCGTCCATTTAGGGGTAACCTGTTGTAAACATAATAGTGACCCGCCCTTGGTCACGGAGAGGCACCACCGCTCATGCCCCGGAGGTACGTGTGCCTTTTGGATGGATCAGTCACACGTAAAGGTGATTCCGATGTGGCTGTGGCTACGAAGGAGTCCCACCGCCGGAGCTATGCGGGTCCGCTCGCTGTTGAGATTGCCACAGCTGAGCAGAACGGGAGATACCCACAGTATTGAGCCCCTCATGATTGTTTTATGTAATGACTCTGACGGCACCCAGAAGTGTGGACTATTGACACTACCAGTCCCAGAATGCATTGGGAGTTATCTGCATGGTGATGGTGGAAATAAAAGAGGGATTTTACTGTTTAGTGTCACTGCCGTCATTCTTACATATGGCCCATGATGAAGGGCGTTATTTGCCCGAAACGCGTTGGCCGAAGGAAGGAGGCCGAAGTGGAGTGATCCTGGGTGTGCCGTCCATTTAGGGGTAACCTGTTGTAAACATATATATATATATATATATATATATATATATATATATATATATATATATATATATATATATATGAATATATATATATATATCCTACTGGCTGTCACCGGTAGGTAGTTATAGTTAGGACTTAGTTTCCATAGGAAAACGTTTTTTAGCTTGCTTATAACATTGGCGTAGTTTGACAAATCTTCACAAAATTTTCCCAAAAAAGTGCCTTTATTTGCCTAGTTCTGCATGGAAAGTTTCTGAGTGATACGTCAAACGTAGGTTGAGAAAGAGGGGGTCAAAAAATGCACATTTCCCATGCAATTTCCCGAAGAGTTTTTAGACACGACTACAGCCCGGACCGCTGAACAGAATTACACCAAAGGTGGCAGAAAGCTTTCTCTTGGCCCAGAAAGAGTGTTTTTTTTTTATTTGGTGAAAATCCATTCAGTAGTTTTGGAGTTATTAGAGAAAAAAGATTTATGGATATCTAGGGATGCGGACCCTCTGTGGATCCTAATGATCTCATGCTGAGATCTGAATGTCTGCCAACAGTTCAACCAGGAAGTGTTGACAGCCATCTTGGGACTTGGACTCAGCTGAGTCCAAATTAAAAAGTAAAAAAGAAAAAAGATAAGTGGGCATGGTAGGAATACCCTCACCCCATAGGCCAAAATGTATTTTTTTCAATTTTGCAGCGATTGTGTAAATCCGAGGTAAAATTGAAAAAAAAAGAGCAGACTCCCACTCGTGTTTTGTATATGCCCCTCCCCGGCTGGGCCAGGTCCTGGGGGTGGATTCATTATGATAATGGGGAGGGGGCATGCGCCAGCCCCTCACAGGCTGATTTCAGCCCCAAGTAACAACATCCCCTGGGGCCTGACCATACATAATTAGGGGGAGGGGGCCGCATGCTCGACCTTCCGGGCCGATTTCTGCCCCAGGGATCACCACACCCCGGGGCCTGACCATACATAATTAGGGGGAGCACACCCCCCACCCCAGGCTGATTTTGGCCCCAGAGACCCCAACCCTGGGCCCAGTCATGCAATTAAAAGGGAGGGGGCCGCGTGGCTCCACTCCCGGAACCATTAATGGACTTGGGGACCCCATCCCCCAGGGCCAGGCTCAGCTATGCCCCATGGTGCCCACCTCCAGGGACATAATGGTTACGGCAGGGAAACCTCCCTTTGCTATCACTTGGTGGGCACAATTTAAAGCTCCTGCCAAGTGAGAGCAAACAGAAAGTCTGCTCCCTGCATGCTGTGAAGCGGGCAGGAAAACAGATAAAAAAAATGCCCCACATGCAGGGAGTAGCATTTGTTGCTGCTCCCTGCTTGCGGGAGCAATGCCAGCTCCCACTGGAGGCGGGGAGCCAGCTGGGGCCACAAAGGCATGTGGGCTCTTCCCAATGCCTCTAGTCTAGTCGTCTTCTTTATACTAGGATTAATTTTATCACAGATACTTTACAAATTGCAGCTGAGTTAAGCTTAGCTGCTCTGTGCCAAGCTACCCAAGGGTTTAGCACAGTTTAATTTAGGGTTTGCTTGTGATTTCACCCTGACAAGGATTTCGGTTCCTGCTTGAGTAGGTTTTCACCACCCACAACCAGTAACCTAATTTCTTACATCGCTCTATGCTATGCACATGATATGTGTGTACCAATCTGCTGCCTGGTAAGTGTGAGAAGCCAGACTAATTTTGTGCAACCTGAAATCACATTGTATGATGGAGTGTCAGCCGGTGTTAGTCTAGCAATTGCTTTTGGGGGCACCATGAATCAGCTGGCAGGTCTCTCAAACAGAGGGATGTATCAGGTCCAATCAAGTAGTACAGGGTTGCCTGAAGATGAAAACCAATAGCTTTTAGATGGGCATCTGAAGGGTAGTCAATAACCTACTGATGAACAGCAGCACAAATTGAAAGCAGATGGCCACAAGGAGCTTGTTAAAAAGAATCAATACCCTCTATAACTGGTCTGACAACTCCAAGATGTGAGTCAACAGTCTACATATAATATGCAGACAGGGGAGACAGGAGCGACTGACCATTAACTCAATAGTGTGATCATGGCGGTTCTAGGGCGGTGCGACCGATGCCACCGGACCGGGCGCTGGCTCTGGAGGGGGGGGCGGAGGGGTACTCTGTCTTTTCAAGAACAATATTGTTTTAAAAGCACCTACTGCCACGTTCCTTGCCTCCAGCAATTTTCAGGCAACCAAAAAAATGTCAAGATAACTGGTGATTGATGGGCCTGCTGCAGAGAGATCAGAGTTTTGTCTAGTGGAAGTTTTTTGACCCGTCATAAAGTAGCGCAGGACGTTAAAATGCCTTCTGCAAAGAACGTATACCGTGCAGATCACAAAGTGCATGCAATGAAAATAGGTCAGTGCTTTACTCCTTCTGTCAGAGAGCCCCTTTGGTTACTTGCAGTTTATAAGTTCAAATCTTGATATAGAACAGTGAGCTATTAACTATGATCAAAAAGCTGCATGCAAACTGCAAGGTATAGATTAGACTTTATGATTTTTCCCCCAGTCTTTCATTATCCGAATGTTGCAAAAAGGGTTTACTTGGGTAAAAATCAAGTCATATTAGTAAAGCCAATCCCCAACCATGGTGTTACGTTTTAAATTCTGAGTTTGTGCTTCTCCAGACCAAGCCCTCTTAAACTATACTGTGTACCAGTAGGGATGACTTGTGACTCCTACACCTTATAGTCCTCTGTCTGATGTAACATTTCTAATACACTGATTTACACACTTATGATTCATTGTCTCTGTGTAATCTGTATGTGATGTATAGTGCTCTGACACCTTACACTAGTATGAGTGGTGCTATAAAACAAAAGAAATGCATGAGAGGAAGAGTGGTTATGGAGACTTGAGGGGCACTGTTAAAGGGTGGTAGTGAGGGTATCTGTGGTGGAGGGGGTTATTGGGGGCGCCAACAAACATTGTCACACTGGGCGCCACCAGCGCTAAAGCCAGCCCGAGTGTGATCACTGCAAACATGGGCAGCATTAAAGCTGTAAAACCTTCAATGGCTCCACCTTGCAGCCAGAATAAACTACTTGGTTATTTTTAAATACACAAATACAATCCAGGGGTCAAGTGCCTTTTCTTTCAGTGCAGTAACATAAATGGAAGTAGCCAAACTTATCACTACCACTAGATACTCTAGTATGCCAGACAATATTTGGCCTGCTAGGTTAATGAAGCCTGCTTTAATGATTCCAGGCCTGGTCTCCCTTTTCAACCAACCCTTCCTTCAGAGAAACGTTCCAGACTCTTAGAAATCAGTCTTTATGTGAGCCCCCTGCAGAAAAACCCTCACTATCCCAAGGGAATCCTGGTAACCATCACATGATTTCCTTCCTTACCTCTCCAGATACAATTATTGTAATGTTAGCTCTAAATCAGTTTAGGCTTACATTGATTCAAATAATATACTGAATTCATTTCAAGCCAGCTTCACACCAGGTCACAGTGCTGACCTTGTAAAGACCTCAGTCTTAGACTAACTCTGTTGATTTTGAGACTGCGGAAAGGTGGGAGCTTTGGTCCTTTTGGACCTGTCAGCTGCATTTGATACTATCAATCACTCCCTCCACCTACTCAGAGCCAAAACGTTAGGTCAAAAGGATTGTGCCCTTACATGGATGAAATCTTTTCGCACAAGCCATAATGAAACCATCATTTTACATCCATTAAGTTCACAAGTTAAATCATTAAACTGATGTCTCCTTCAAGGTTTTATACTTCTGCCTTTGCTATTTAACATCTACATGTCTCCTTTGTCTC
The DNA here is from genome assembly GCA_963921515.1 of Calotriton arnoldi. Lineage (NCBI taxonomy): Eukaryota > Metazoa > Chordata > Amphibia > Caudata > Salamandridae > Calotriton > Calotriton arnoldi. The sequence continues at coordinate 42,855 of CAWUFW010020482.1, forward strand.
ATGCATTGTAAACTATGGTAGCTCAGTTATATCTGTAATGACTGCAATACTTAGGTACTGTTCAGTTTAACTTCTTTAGCAAGTAAAGTACATTTACGTGCTGATATGCATAGAGGATGGGGTAATGCCCTACTCTATAGCCTTACAGGCTCCACACTTGCACACCTTAAAGGCATCCGTCATGCCTCAGCACATCTCATTGAGCTCCAGAAGCAATATGATCACATTAACCCTACCTTGATGGAACTCCATTGTCTCCCCTTGCCAGCCCTTGCCTTGTTCAAAACCAGCTGCATCATTTACAAAGCCATCACTGACAGCAATCCTGCTTATCTAGCAGACAAGATCAGCAAGTGGTGTGCCAGTAGTTCTCGGCACATCCGCAACCATGACACCATCAGGCTGCAGACTATGAAGTGTGAAAAAGAAAAAACAAGACAGAAGTCCTTTTCTATCTATGCATCCAGGTTGGGGAACAAAATCCCCGTATCTATCTGGACCGTGCACATGCTGCAACAATTTCGGAAAGAGTTGAAAACTCACCTCTTTAAAGAACACCACATCACAATACATTAACCATCCACAACCCAGCTTCCTCCTGACTCCTTGACTTTACGCTTGTCTTTGACCATGTACAGCACTAAGTTCCTAGATTGGCCAATTGGCTAGATTCACACTATAGAAATACCATATACATAGATAATGCCTTCAGGTTTGTTTGAACTTGGAAGGCAAACCTAATTCTAAAACTAAATCCTGCCAAAACAGAAGTGCTTGTAACCAGGAACGTGATTCACCATTGGAACTATAATTACATTACCAGTTATGAGCCCTTCTCTGGGTCCAGCAAAAACTGTTTAAAAATCTGGTAATGCTCATAGATCCCTATTATTCCATCGAACTACGGATCGTAAAAGTTGCCAGTATTTGTTTCTGCATACGTAAACTTTTGAAAAAGACTCTTCCTTCAAATTACAACCAGCAGGTTGTGACGACTCTAGTTCAATTCCATCTGGACAGTAGAAATGCGTGTTATTTGACTCCACCCACTCAGACAGCGTCTGCTGGTCTGGATTACCACAGCGTGTCTGATTAGCAGATCTGCTGCCCACAAACACATGTATCCCCTTCTAATTCAACTACATTGGCTACTTATGGAACAAATTACCCTGTCCAAGTCTTGGTGATCCTTCACAGAGTTTTGCATGGATTTGCCTACACTTTCTTAACCTCAAAATTTCACATTCACACATCCTGTTGTGCTTTGTGCCACGCTGGTCAATTTAGCTCAACATACCTAATGTCCGGACAACAACTTAGAGACAGGGCTTTTACTGTAGCTTCTGCTAAAGAACGGAAAAACTACCCCTGAATCTATGCAGATTTACTGCCCTCTCATTATTTAGGACACATCTACCATTGTGGATTTTGGGAGCTGCTTTTAAATTATCTTAATTCTTCATGATATGTTTATTCTGCTACTTACCCTCTTCCCTAACATCAAAAAATGATGGTACCAAGATGCTCACCCTACTAAGCAAGATTTTTAGGTATTTAGACAAAATATTGGAAACACAAATATCATGGGACAAAATATTGTGTCAAAAATATTGAGAACAAAAATATGGTGAACGTAAGTTTCTAAAGGTAAGTAAACTTTTATTATATATAAAACCACAACTTAAATGTACTTTGATGAGATATATATATATATCTTCAAGGTACGTAGATGTGGAGTTAAGAATAGTAAATCTATACTCATTTGCACTTTCCTTCTCAATATTTTGGTCCTTAATATTTTTGACACACTATTCTGTCCACATGGTATTTGTGTTTCTGATATTCTGTCAGTGATCCAGATATTTAATAGTCAGAAAGCATTCTCAAAAACATTTTCTTCTACAGCAACCCCTTTGTCGAACTTGTTTCCACCTGAATCCATACTGATTTTTTGGAGAAAAAAACTAAAAACGTTTCTCTTCAAATGCTTAATGCAAGACTGTTCTTTTTGTCTTGAATACATCATCAATTGAAGATCCTGTCTCGGATATCTTCACTCTCCCTCCCTCTTATCCCTACCCGACTCCTTATCCATTACTCACATCATCCACAATGTATTTCATGATTATATCATACTATGTAATGTTTAAGTACATAAACCTCAATCTTTGGTATGTACAGCGTACTGATACCCTTGTATATACAGCACTTTATCAGAATGCATAAATAAATACCTTTCAGTGCCTGCAGCTCATGCTGCTATTTCCAGCCTCTCATTCTGCTGCCACTTCTTTCCCTCACTAAGACCACTAGAGCTTGTGACACACCCTAACCTCCCTTACATTCTGCCTTCTTTCTCTCATGCCACTGTTTCTTACAGACAGTTTCTCATTTCTCTCCCTGTCTCCTTGTGGACACACACATGCCAAGGATAGTTGTAGTTCTTAGTCACTCCATATCACCAGTGTAAATGTTAAATGATCACTTTTCAGACTTACACTGGGGAAAACAAAGCTGTGTTCCACAATTCGGCAACAAGAGTTTATAAGCCCTACCGGCGATGTCTAAAGAGAAAATGATTTGTGCAATTGTAAATTCAAGCAGTGATGATTTCAAGTCGAGACACCAATATTTAGTTGCACTTCAACACCTCATCAGGGGTAGTAAGCACTATATAAATTCAATTACAGTACAATAGATTAGAATGCAAAAAGAAACAGGCTTTCGCAATTTTTCAAACTGCTAGACCTAGGATCTTGAGATCTCCCCTGCTGCCCTAAACCGAGTTGCCACTGGTCCGAAACTGCAGTGCCCCCATCACCTAGCTCGAGTGATTCAGTTTAAAGTGTTTAGTAATTTATTGACATGCTGCAGATGCTATTTCTAACACCACTTTAGCCTCCTCCCTTGCCCTCTCATCTCCCTCTCATATGGCCAGGTATCGTCGAGGTCCAGCCCTTCCCATGGAGTGACCCAGATCCCCCCACCTGCCTTCCAGCATCCCCTACTGTGACAGACAGCACATAAACATCACTTTAAACTTTTGGACAAAGGGTCGTAAACCCCTGGCTGTATTTATTATGATGACAAACCACAAAAACATTAAAATGCATTCAAATCATTTCACAAAATTATACGCAGAAACATCATAAATAGGCTTTCTTGTTTTCAGCTTCTATTTTTGGTAAATTCTGGTGGGGTTTTTTCAGTGTTTTCCAGTGATGCCAATACCTTAAAAAACAGTGGTTATCAGTGGTTACCCATTTTCGTGCAATTAAAAACAACAGAAACAGCGTTTTTCCAGTCTTTATGTAACGTTTTGCTTTTATTATTGCTTGCTTTCTGCACTGATAGTGCATGACATATAGAAAGTATACGTATAGTGTATATGAGGTCCAAATACATTTTTACAAATCAAAATTATTGTAGTACACCATACAATGCTTCTTCAGTAAATCTTTGGTCATGTGCACTCGCTCTTTTCTTCCCATGTAAACTTTTATCTGTGAAAAGGCCCTCTCAACATTGACAGATGCATGGTTGTTTCACAAGAAGGAGCCTGTGCTCCAAACCATCATACCAGGGCCACAGCAGGCTGTGGCTGGATCATGGCTGAGCTCAGACAAGGGCACATGGGAAGGGGAGGGGTTCATCCACAGAAGAGGCAAGGGGAGGGCCTCAGTGAGCACTATAAGGCTGCCCTACTCTAGCGATAGCTGTTGAGCATGTTTTACCAAATGTATTTGCTCCTGAATTTTCTATTCACCTCTCGATTGCAGCAACATTACTACTGCTGGGGGCCCTACCCCCCCAAAGTTAACGCCCAACTGTAGATTAGGGCCTCAGTAGGGTCTGCCTACAGCAGGCACCTCTACCAACCCTGCCATCATACACAACAGAGTAGTTACTTACTCGACCAACCAGAAAGCAACTTGGGGCCTCTACAAGAGTTAGGAGAGCGCTATGGCAGCAAGATTACAGTGACATGCAGAATTTGTAAGAGCAATATCAGCATATGCCACTTAATGTTCAGTGGACATTGGCATTTTGTGCTCACTTTGTGACTGCATCAAACTTGTAGAGCTGCTGCCAGACCGGTGAGATCATAGCATAGTGCTACCTGACTCTGAATACCAGTCCTGGGCAGCTCAGGGAGTGCAGAAAACAAAAACACTGATCAGCACTGTATGCCTGGTGGTGCTGGCAGAGGAGCTACACCACACAAGGCCTGGTCGGGTCACTAGTCTGTCTGCTTTTCTGACACATTCCAGCTGAAGACCGCTACACCAATGTAGGTCCCGAGGGCAAGCCAAGTGCCAAAGTGCCGTGCAGAGCGACATTATATGATCTCTTCATGACTGGGTTGGTAGAATCACAATCTAATACCACATGACTTAAAATCCTTGTTCCTCTAGAGCTGAGACAGGAATGCAGTCAGCATAAAAACATCCTCTCCATGCACAGGCCCACAAGTGAGGCACCAGCTATCTTGTTCATACATCTAGGGGCAGATTTACAAGCCCCTTGCGCCACTTTTGCGCCACTGTTGCGTCACTTTTGTGACGCAGCGGCGACGTAAACCATGCGCCACGTTGCGCCTTATTTACAACGTGACACATCTAGGGAGATGCGTCACGTTGTAAAGCCCTGCGCCACATGAAACCTGCGTCAGGTCTCATGTGGGCATTCCGTCGTAGGGTGGGCATTCCGTCACAGGAAAGCCTCGTAAAAGTGACGCAGTGAAATCTACAAGATTTCACTGAGTCACTTTTCCAACGCCGCTGCGACAAATCCTTACGCCTGCGTAAAGCAGGCGTAAGGAGTGGCGCACCACGTTAGGGATGGGCGGTCCACGAGCATTGCTGGAGTTGCATCGCACTTGCGACACGACTCCAGCAATGCGCCACCTTTCCGACGGGAGATGCGACACGCATCTGTTTATCTTTGCGCCACGGTGCGCCGCATAGTAAATGCGGCGCATCTGTGGTGGCGCAAGGGTAAACTTGCGTGACGCATCTTTCCTGGCGCATCTCTGCTGATTTGCAGAGATGCGCCAGAACTTGTAAATCTGCCCCCTAGTCTTCTGGCTTTTCTGTTGGTGGCCAGAGAGGCTGTTTGTTCCAGGAATGGGCCCAGATGGAGGCTGGCCAAGGAAGAGGGTTGACAATGATCCGACCATAGTTGCCAGGAGCGTGAATGAGCTGAAAATGGATAGTAAATTCAGCGTTGTTCAGTGCAGGGTGCCCCAAAGAGATGCAAGGGTCTGTGCCAACAGATATCGATGCAAGGTAGAGCATTAACAGATATTAGCACTGTGCCAACAGATAAAAAGTGTAGCAGCAATGAAGGTTTCATTGCTAACAAATACAAAGGCTCTTTACAGCGCCTCGTTTGTTGATGCCAGATGACGGAGTGGTTTGACATCGGTAGCAGCCACCACGTCCTCTCAAGGAGCAGGTCAAGTACTGCCAGCTCTGAGACACTCCTACCCCTCTGCGATCTTAGCGGTGAATGCTGGAGGGTGGATAGCCTCACTCAGATGCTTTATTACTGCGGCCTTGTGAGAACCACTTGGTGGGGATTCTAAAATGCTACTTTGGGCCAGAAAGTGGCTAGTGCTCTTTAAAAAAATTAGCCCGCTTTGCCTATTACCGGCCCACCCACCGAGCCTCCCTTCTTCCCCTCTCCTATTTCTGCAGCTTGCTGGAGAGATTTGCCTCCGATAATTATCAAGTGCAGTTAAAGGAAATGGAAATGTGTGGGGGCGGGGACTGTGGCATTTCTCCCGAAATGGTGCTGAGCAGCGAGACTGTTAATTTTAAAATTGTTAAAAGGAACAGACCCACCTCTCTGTTAAAGGAAGAGGGAAGGTTTGTGTTCCCTGCCTCCCAGCACCACCCAAAGGGATAGCAGAGGAGATAGAATTTTGAAACCAAACCGCAGGGCACAAGTCCTAAAAAAAAGAAGTGGGGGGACTAACCAGGTTAGGCAGTATCTAAGTGAAATCATGACGCGTGCCATCACAGCGCATTAAGTCACGACGTGTGACATCGCACGTGACAAAGCAGGAAGTGACCTCACTGGATGTGACATCACAAGAAGTTACATCAGATATTAAGACCTCATGCATGTTTATCAGGTATATAACAAGTACATTTCAGCACATTATGAGATTTAACAAATGGGATTTGGAGTCGGGGTTGTGCCAAACAAGTGGTGCAACCCCCACGCAAAATCTGGGCTTCAACTAATATATTTATGTTTTTTAAACACTATCACAAAGAAATTGGCAACAAGGAGAAGCATGGCAGTAGATCTGTTCTGCTTAATTGGTTGCGAAGTCTGCATTTTAAAATATTTTATGGGTTAAGGTATCTGCTGTAAAGGTGCCCAGTACATCTCAGGGAACAGTAATGATGGTGAGATAACTCTGGAGGTGAACGCATTTGTTGGAGGGATCTTTGTTTTGTTAAGTCCCAGATTTGAATCAAAGTAGCATAGTGGGTTAATGCACCTCCTGCAAAGCACTTCACGTATCATGCAGATGACAGATTTTTATTTTATGTAGATAGTAAAGTGGGTTACTGCCTTTTACACAGAGATCCTTTTTTTACCTGCAGTTTATAAATTGTAATCCTTGTAATATAGCATAGTGAGCTATGAAGGGCATACGACTCCTACACCTTGTAACTCTGTCTCATGCAGGGGCGTCACTATGGGGGTGCGGGGGGTGCGGACCGCAACGGGTGACACCATAACTTGAGGTGACACCAACAGGGCCAGTGTGCAGTGCACTGCAACCTAACTTTTCAGGAGGAGGAGGTGCCTGTGCGCAGCGCGCACTGTCTCCTCCTCCGCCGCGTCTGCGCGCCTCTCTAGGCCCGGGTGCAGGCAGCTGATGTCATTCCCGCATGCGCATTGGGCCCTAAAAGTGCGCGTGATGTGACTGGCCTGCAGCGCAGCATCATCACGAGTGAGGAGGAAGTTGGAACAGAGGCACTGTCTTGACCACCGGTTTCTGGGCCGCCATAATTTAATTTTATTCCTAGGCTAGCCCGCTGGCCGCCAACGTAGCCCCACTAGCCCCCCCCTGTCTGCCACCAACACAGCAGGTGAGTTTCTCCGACTCCGGCACCAATTGATTCGAGAGCCGGGTGGAGACGGTGCCAGCGTGCTAATTTTCACCACGGTTGTGGATATTTTTGGCAGCCTCCTGGTCATCATCTCGGTCTTGAAGCTCAGAAACTCAGGTAAGGACGCCGGGCGCATTTTTACTGAGTAATGGTCCTGGATGTTTGTGAACAGGACAGTAACTAAGTAGCACGGGTGCTGTTCTGTGTCCTCGCCTCGAGCGTCCCCTGCACGGTTACTCAACGGAGCCTTAAAGTGACCTGTACAGTGGTCTCACCGGTTTAGGCACCTGTCCTGGGCTTTACACCACCTTCGAGGTACCGACCCATAGCGCTGACTGCTCCACACCAACCCACTCGTGCAGATCTGTATCCTGGAGCGCACACCAGCTAAGCAGGCACAGCCACGTGCCCCTCGTGAGCAGGCTTGCCAAAGGGGTGCATTCATGATTCATGTAAGATCCTGTCCTGCTCTCATAGAGTCATAGGAACATGTGTAGACTGCAGCCCCGACCCTGAACAGAGACCTATTATTGTTACAGGATGACCCAAGCCCCACAGGTGCTGGTACTGAGTCCCCTCTCACAGGTGCAGGCCTAGTGTCCCCTGTGATCACTCTTCTCACGGGCACATATACAGGTGCTTGACATTAACCGAACACTCACCTCAGAGACACAGGTGTTTGAGTTTGACCAGAACACTCCCCTCATAGTTACAGAGATATGTAACCAGGGCATGTACCTCACAGGGGCACAAGGTACATGAACCTTACCTCAATGGTGCAGGTAAATGCTTTGTTTCATCTGCCTTGAGGTCTCTTGGGTGCTGGTGGTTGATTTTAGCTCACCCCTCACCAGCAGGTACAGGAGTCTGAGTCTGACCTGGGCACTTACAGGTGCAATTGTTTTATTTAAGTTGGAAAGTTCCCTCTTGGGACAAATGTTCTTTCTTGATGTATGTTCGAGCCTCGCAGGTACCTACCTCACTGGTGCAGTTCTATCATATGAGGAGGCGGTACTTACCTCCCATGTACAGGCACATTTTTTCCAGGTAGGAGTTTACTTCACAGGTGAAGCATTTTACTTAAATTTGGCCACAAACTCCACACGTCACCAAGCATTCTGTTATTCCGCATACATATTTCACAGGTAGTGTTTCATTTGATGTGGTTACTTACCCAGGGGTTTAAGTGGTGTGAAAAAACAGGGGGTCTCTCAAATGGGCGTGGTCGATGTAATTAAGGGTGTGGCTTAAAAACACCTAAGTCAAAAATCTGTGCTTAGCACAGTGTGCGTCTGACTGGATTTTTGATACTTCTGTCATTGCATCCAGATATATAATACAACCGCTAACATTAAACTTACAACAAGCCAGGACTATTGGCTTTGTCAATGGTTGTTAGTTTCATAAGATAAATAAGCAACAACTATGGCGTAGTTGTATATAATATTGAAAATGCTTCAGTTATGAAATGATAAGACTGTGCAAGACCTACAAACAGTCTCTTTGAAGTTACATCACAGGCAGTGAAGGGTGGTACTGCTGCAGAGAAAAGATTTCTTTTTCATCCTGATGGTGAGGGCAAAAGAGAGAGCCCGATATAGGCAGTTCTTCTCTTACTGAAAACCGTGACTTCAAGATGGGGGTTCTCACTCTCACTCTCTTTCCTCTCCTTTCTTTTATTTGCTCCCCTGTGAAATGGATCCCAAAAAGAAAATCACTTTTGCTGGAAATCAATGTCGTATTTTTCTGACATTTAATTCCAAAGTGCAGCATCTGGAATAAAAGTTTAAAAATATGAAAAATAAATAACTAAATAAAGTAAGACCGAGTGGTAGCAAACTGGCCAGATTGATTTTATTCACACCCAAACACATTAGTGCCACTTTTACAGAGTTTGCAGTGAAGCGCTATTTTTGTTGTCTTGGCTTTGTTTTCCCTGGGCTTGGAACTAGTGCACCAATCCTGGAGGTACTGCAATGTGAGGATTGAAAAACAAAATTTGTACTGCTGCTCTGCATCTAGGGATGTTGTCTTTTTTACCATACTGCTTACGTTTTGTAAGGATATAAGCAATGGCCATTGAAATGGGTCCATTCAGGGCCCTTTAGTCATGTCCTTAACTTTTCAGGCAAAAGCACTCACTGATTTCTGAACAGTGAGTGTAAAAGCGTTAAGGTAACCATGTTGTTCCTGCTTACATTTAACATGGTTTGCAAAATTTTGCATTCCCTATGATTGTTTGCTTTTTCCAGGATGCTGTCACTTTTTTTTGTAGGCCACATATTGCTCTTGCCTAGTGCGTAATTTAAATTGAGCCGCATCCAGGTGTTTATAGCTGGCAACAATTGGGTTGTAGTTGAAGGCAGTCTGAGTTTTTGTCAGTGGGGCAGTATGGTGTTCAGTGGGGGAGAGGATGTGGCACTATGCCCAGAGCTGCTGAATTAGGAACTGGGGAACCAGGTTCAGCCTTAATAACCAGTCCGCCAGATCACTCTCCTGAGAGAGCGCTATCTCATGCTAGACCTTAGAAGGCTTCGTAAGACATTAGAAGCCCCGGTGTCGTAGCACCAGCAGGTGGACCCTAGCATGACTAGTGTAGGTTAACCTTCAAGGCTTGTCCACCACTATTCATACTGAAGTTCACCTCCAGTCTTGCGGGCAGGCCTATGAAGCAGCACACCCTAGAACAACAGTGACCCTGTCACTGAGATCACAGGACCCTTGAGAAGGGCCAGCTCTAGGGCGGTGCAACCGGTGTGACCGCACCAGGTGCTGACTTTAGGTGGAGGCATCATTTTTGCAAGTATAGTATGGTTTTAAAAGCGCTTGCTGCCTCCTTCCTGGCCTCCAGCAATTTTCGGTAACAATAAAAATGTCATGATGACTCTGGTGATTAATGTTCTTCCTAGAGAGAGATCGTAATTTTGTCTAATGGAAGATTTGACTCATGGAAAGGTAGCTCAGAGGGTTAATGTACCTGCTGCAAAGAACATGTACCATGCAGATCACAAAGTGCACATCTACGGAGGGCCTTCCACTGCATTGGAGCACTTCTCACACGTTTTTATTAACTTTTGATTTGCTTCACCTAAAGACAGAATTTTATTTTTGCTAAAATCTACAGGGTATGCAGCAGGGCCACATTACAAGAGGCTTTCAATAATGCCATGATTCCCAACTGTGGTTAATAAAGCAGAAATAATCATTCTACTGAATTCTATATTTTCATATGCAGTGCCTGTCTTTATTATTAAACCGTTGTACTGTATAATTTAACATGTTTGTTAATGATGCTTATAAAGAAATTGCAATAATGAGCATGTTTGCTCAGCGGGTGATAGTCAATCCCTATCCCGCCTGCCATCTTTTACAGGCTTATTACCATCGATAAAATAGGCGACAAGTATGAAAACAAAAAAAATGAACAGCGGCACAGGGCGACTCACAAAACGACCAAGATGAAAACCTCCCAAATCATTTGCACGAACCACTCGTACTAGAGGTGACACTGACATCCTACATTTGACTGGACCCGCCGTTTCATCAGCCCACGCCCACTACACGTGCTTAAAAACACGCTTTGTTTTTGTCGTTGCTGTTGTTGGTGTTTTTAAAGTCGCTGTTTTTTTGATAATAATAGTTCAAGGATATATTATATCAATCATGCCACATGGAATACATACATCAAAGAGGCCAAGTGGATGCCAGCAAAGAAAAGCAAAAAAGGAAAAAAATGAATCACTCTCAACACTACGTGGATCCATGCTTCAATATGTCAAGAGACCAGATGATGGCCAGGGTAAGGGTTCATCAAAAGACACAGTTCCTCTGCCACCAATTGATAACACTGATCCTGATGCTAGTATGCATTCTGCAGAAGAGGAAATAGAAGAAAATGAAGCAGAAAAACAAGGAAAGGAAATGGAAATTCAAATGGATGAATTTGAAGCAGAAGAGAGTACTGAAAGTGACTCTAACCATGATACTGTAAATGAGATGATGAGTGAGGTTAAGGGGGAAAATTGGAATATTTTAGATGATGCTTCTTTTTGGAATATACCAGTTCCAGATCATTTGCGGGTTGTAATCATCAAAAGAGGAAGTGCTTCTTTCCAGAACAAAGATGGCCCTTTCAGAATTGCGACAAGGCAAGATCCAAAAGCAAAAGGAGATGTTCGCCAGCTATCAAAAGAGTGGTTTTACAAGGTGATGCCAAATGGCGAGAAAGTGTTGCGATCATGGATGGTTTACTCACTCGTCAGTGAGAAATTATATTGTTTTTGCTGCCGACTCTTTGCCGCTAATCATGCTACAGACACGACATCCAAATTTGTGACTGGGTTTCAGATGTGGTGGAAACTGAGCCCGAAAGTGTATAATCATGAGACATCCGAAGAGCACTTACATTGCCTTGAAAAATGGAAAACATTGGCAGCAGGACTTAGACTGCACAAAACAATTGACGCCTGAAAGTATTGCTTTGATGGACATAGAGAAGAAAAAGTGGAGAGACATCTTGCGCAGGTTGCTCGATATCACATTGTTTCTTGCCAAGCAGAATCTGGCATTCCGGGGCCACAATGAAGATGAATCTTCATTGAATAAAGGAAACTTTCTTGAAATGGTTGAGATGCTTTCTAAATATGACCCAGTGCTGAAAGAGCACCTAATGAGATTAAAGCGAAGCACATGTAAACTCAAAGCATCAGTATCTTATCTTGCACCAAAAACTCAGAATGAGTTTATACATGTCCTAGCAAATCATGTGAAGGAGAAGCTTGTCATGGATATAAAATCTGCCAGGTATTTTGGGATCATGTTCGATAGCACACCTGACACATCACACACTGACCAAATGTCCGAAGTGATCAGATATGTGAAAATCCAAAATGGGAAAGTTGAAGTAAAAGAAGTGTTTCTGGGATTTTTCCCTTTAAAGGGGAAAAAGCTGTTGACCTCAGTTCTGATATTCTTAAAAATCTGGAAAGTGATGGACTCGACATTATGATGTGCCGCGCTCAAGGTTACGATAATGCTGCCACTATGGCTGGAATACATGGGGGTGTACAAGCCATTTTGAAAAGAAAGAACAGGAAAGCTATTTTTAATGGATGTGTGGACCATTCGCTTAACTTGTGCGGCCAACACTCTTTTGCTGAAAATGCTTCGTGTGTGACTTTTTTGGAACTCTTGAGACAATGTTTTCCTTCTTTGCTGCTTCCACTCACCGATGGGATGTTTTAATGGACCACACTGGAGTCTCAGTGAAAAGACTATCAACAACACGCTGGAGTGCTCATCATGCTGCAGTAAAGGCAGTGAAAGAAAAATTCGATGAATGTGTGGCGGCAATTGAAGCTCTTTGTGATCCAGATGAAAATTTAGACACAAGAGGTACAGCCCGAGGTCTTTTGCCTGCTGTCTGCAATTTCACGTTTCTGTGCTACCTCTACTTTTGGTGTGATGTACTTGAAGAAGTTAATCTTACACAGCTGTACCTTCAGACTAAGGGCTTAACTCTTGACAAGGTGATGACAAAGCTAGAGACGCTAAGACTTTTTCTGTACGACGAGCAGCGCAATCATCTAGTGGAGCAGGCAATTGAACAGGCGCTTTTAAAATCAGACCAATATGGAATTTCAGTAGAGAGCAGACCCAGGTTCAAGAAGAGGATGACAGGTGAGAAGACAAGAGATGCTGGACTAACTCTGCAAGAAGAAAACAAGAGGGCGATGCTTGAGTGTATTGATCGTTTCCATTCTGAACTCCAGATCAGATCAAGAGCCATCAAGGAAGTAGCAGCCATGTTTGAGGCTGTTCAAGCCAAGAGTTTGATATCTGCGACTGAAGAAGAGTTACTGATGTCCATTCCAAAATTGTCCACTTTCTATGATGAGTTATCCGAGGGAGAGCTTTTATTAGAAATACCAAGGCTGAGAAGGCACCTGAAGGCAGCAGAGATTGATCTCGAAGAAGCCAAAGACTGGTCAGTATTTGACGTTTTGAAATTCATAGCTGAATGGGACTTCCTAGAATCTCTCCCATATCTCTCAGTGAGCCTACAATTATTTCTTACGATCTGTGTGTCTGTGTCTTCATGTGAGAGGAGTTTTTCAAAGCTGAAGTTTATAAAGAACTATTTGCGATCTACCATGGGACAGTCAAGGCTTTCTGATCTTGCAATATTATCAATTGAAAGTGATTTGGCGAAAGGAGTTGATTTCGATGAAGTAGTTAACAAGTTTGCAGCTTTAAAGGCCAGGAAAGGAAAGTTCTGATTAGTCGAGATTTAATGTGACATTGTAATTTGTACTGTTGCATACTATTCTGGCAGTTGCTGATTGTGCAAACCCAATACAGAATGGTTACAACCTTAGCTCCTGTAACAGTAAAATTTAAAGTTTAATGTTTAATGTTAAAATAAAAATAAAAAGTAACATATTTTCTATGTAGTTAACTTCTTACAATCTTTTACCTCCGACCTTGTTGAATTCAATTTTTCTTCTATGGCCTTTGTAAATATAGGACCTAAATTTACAAACGTTACTAAGGATTCTGTATGGTCCCGTTATTTGCCAACTGTGTCCACTGGCGGACTCGGAGCGGAGGAGGTCCATGCGGTAAGTCGTGAGGGGGTGACACCATGAGTTACCCGCACCGGGTGACACCAACCCTAGTGACGCCACTGGTCTCATGTAACTCATCTTGTACATTGATTTACACATGTACATGATTTATTGTCAATGTATAATGTGTATGTTATGTAAAGCACTCTGACACCCTGCATTGGGTTGCTTAACGCAATAAAAGAAATAAAATACTGCTATTGAAATTGTTATTTGTGTAAATACTGGGACAGACCAACACACCTGACATTCTTACAGTGCATGCATCTCTTATATACAGGGACTGAACAAAGGTAAAAGCATGCCTCTCTTAAGTACCTATAAAGAGATAACAAGCTGTGTGCCTTTGTTTCCCCTCTGTGGTATTTACATTTAAGTGTGAGGTTCCAGGCCACCTCCAGTCAGGATATTCAGACAAAAGGAGGCCTGATGGCCCCTTAACTTCGGCCCAGCTGGAGGTGAAAAAAAAGCTCCCTCGCTGCCAGCACGTTGCTGCTGGAAATGAAAGCAGACAATGTACAGGCGCTGCTGAACGTGTCCCAGTGATTGAAAATTACACCTGGAGAAGTTCAGCATATTTCTGTGGGGCCCAAGTTCTTAGCAGGGGCCACCCAGTGAAAATAGTAGGTGGACGCCATGTACCTGCGTGTACCCCCGACTTGTTGGCGCCCTGCCAAACCGTGTACATAAAGGCAAAATGTGCATGTGAAATGAGTCCACCCTCGCGACTTGCCATCCACCTTCCCCTTAATGCCCTACCTGTACGCAATAAAGCGACCCTTTTGTGATTTTCCCTATATTCAAATGTACCCATTTCTGTGCCTTTATATAGAATGAGCCGCTTTTGCATTTTTCTCTTGGGCTATAAAGCAGCTCGTTTTGTGCTCTGCTTGCGTGTTATAAAGCTCTTCTTTTGGGGTTCCCGGCATGTTGTTTAGCACTCCTCTTATGACCTGGCCATATTTCATAACTAACACCCCAATTGTTATTTACGTGTATATTGTGAGGAACCCCCTTTTGTGACGTGCCTCGATGCTGCAATGCTCCCTTAGTGACTTGCCTATATATTGCACTACACCCCTATTTTCTGACTTGCGTGCATATTATTTTTTTGTAATAGGGATTCGCTTTTCTGCTGTCTTTGTATGTTCGACTATATCCCTGGCTTGTGTGTATACTCTAAGGCCAATGTGGCTACCTGTTTAATGTGGCCCTGAGACCGCCTCAACGCACTGTAGAATGTACAGATGTCAACTTAAATGCACCCAAAGCTCTGCCTGCGCATGTTATTAATATTTCCTAACCTCAGTTTTTATTCACGCGGCATAAACAGGCGAGGTTTATCTTGAATTGTATTGATATGAGAGGCAGGGGATAAAGACATGCAAAGAATGTTGAAATACTGAGCCAACTAGTATTAACAAACATGGTACGCCCTCCTTCCTGTAAGACGTACATAGGATTGATAAAATGCTGAGCTAACCATTACCAACTAAAACATGCTTCGCCTTCCTGGAAGACGTAGATGGACTGCTGAAATGCTAATCCCACGATCCATAACTAAAAGGACCCATCCACCCTGCAAGATGAGCATAAGCAGCTAAAATGCTGAGCCACTTTTCACCATTGAATCACGTTACACCTCCCACAACACGCACTCGTGCTTCAGCTGTCTTTGCCTCGAGCCAACACCCCAAAGAAGTATCCTGGCCAGTGAGGCGAGGGCTCCCTTAAATGATCTGATTAACTTAATGACCTCGTCACCTGCACATAAGGTTGCATTCCTCTACTCTCCCTCTTTTGGTGTAACATGAGTCCCAATTTCAGTAAATGGCCCGAGTGATTAACTGAACCAAAACCATCGTGCTGCATGTGGTCCCTTTCCTAACACCAACACAGAGCCATCAGCAGCGATTCCAAATTAACAACAATAATTTGAGACCTATCCTATGAGATTAAATGCTGCACAAAGAAAAAAATGAGTAGTGAATAGGATTGTTGCATCAACAAATAAGCATTGGCATAGCCAATAGGTCTCGCCTTTGGGACCTTAGAAGTGTTTAGCCATGCAACAGTTGATGTTGTTGCACCAAGGATATTGTGCTGGATAACTAAACACTTATAAGGTACCAAAGGCGAGACCTATTGGCTATGCCAATGCTTGTTTTAACAGAGATGGTATAAGAGGTATAAGTGGTCGCGTGATAGGGGTGCATTAAAATTATGTGTGTGAGCACAAAATAATATTAAATAAAGTTTTATTGATAATTTTTTTGTGGTGTTTGGGGGAGGGGTGCTGTGTTTGTTTGTTTTTCCTGTTGTGGTCTGGTTCTTTCCGTGGTAAGATTTGTCACAGCTAAACATTTTCCTGTAAAGTGTGAGGAAGTGGCGGAGGCCGTGTTTTTTTTTCTTTCTTTCATGTTTTCTCCGTATGCGTACTGGTGTAAAGAAAGGGGGAGGAGAGACATAGAAAGAGTGGGTGAGAGAATAACAGGGAGAACGAGAGAGGAGAGAAGGGGCTAGATATGTAGAGAGGAAGTGACGTTTGGGTGGTGGTAGTTTTGGGGGGGGAGGTGAGGAGGTTGAGACAGAAGAGGAGTGACGTGAGCAAAATGAACTGTCCAAAAGTAGAGGTATTTAGTTTTGCATTAATTATTTTGGAAAGCTCCGTGTTGTCTAAATAATGTGTTTTTAATGTTTGTCCTGAAAATCCGACATTGTTTTAGAATTTGCCCATGTGTGTTCCGGTATACACCGGCTGTAGTTAAGCCATTGGTTTGAGGGTGCACAACAGCTTAGCGTAGTATATATAAAAGATTTTTTTTTGTGGTTTGTGAAGATGGCAATTTATAGTGCGCTGCGGCTGAGGTATTGTGGCTTCCCAGAGGTTCGGCACATGCATTTACTGGATGGAGGAGAGAGGGAGATGCAGTTGGCTGGAGTGCGAGTGATATAGAATGAGAAGTAGGGCTGAAATAGTGGAGGAGGAGAGAGATAGAAAGTGTTTGTGGTTTGAGCGAGGCCGAACAGCTTGTTGTAGTATATCTAAGTTTCGCGTTTGGGGAATGTGATTAGGTCAAAGTACAGTGCGCTGCGCCTGTAGTTTTGTGGCTTACTAGAGGAGAGGCAAATGTATTTAGTAAATGGAGGAGAGAGCGAGACGTAGGTTGCTGGAGTGCGAGTGATTTAAATGTAGAATTAGGGAGGAAACTGAGGAGGAGGACAGACATAGTAAGTGGGGGAGAGAATGACGGAGCCTGAGATAGGCGAGAAGGGGTTACAATGAGAGGAAGTGAAGGAAACGCAGAGGCGGGTGGTGGAGGAGAGAGAGCGTCGGATGCTCAGTGTTGCTCAACCTTAAATTGGGAGAAAAAAAGTTGAAACAAACGCGACCGCGGCGAGCGTGTTTGTTTGGTAGTGGGTATTGTGAACATAAATAGTAAACAAGGGGTGGTAAAAAGGCTAGGTTGTGCAGAGTGAGAGCGGGGCTCGATTCTGTCATGTGCGAGGTGAAAGATTAGATGCGAGGGGCTCAAAGGGGTTTCAGTGGCGCGTTTCCCTTGCGGGAGCGAGCAGGGGCACCATCTGTTTGCAAGTTAATTACAAACAGATGGTTTCAAAGCTCGCTCCCGCAAGGGAATCGCCAAACGTGCACGCGTTGCCATTGAAAGCAATGCAAAGCGTGCACGTTTTTGGCCCAAAAAGTGAATCGATTCCTAAAGGTCTCCTCCTAAGCAACGCATGCGCGCTGCGTAGGCGAGACCTAAAAAAAAAAAATCAAAGGAACCCTTTCTGGTTACCCTTCAGAAGCTTGAAACTCTCCATGCAGGATAAGCTGTGCATGGGGTTTGGCAGCAGCCTTGCCGGTATTGCTTTATATGTGCGGAAAAGCCTAAAACTTTTACTAGTGTTTATTTTTGCTATAGTACACCCTCGCCACGAGGGGAGGTGCAGTGCAATGCCAACTTTCACAAAAATGTACGGTAAAGCAACAGAAAAAGGAAGGGAAGAAATAAAAAATACAACAAAAAACTAGAGTGATAACAATGAAAACCGAACCGTTTCAAAATACTGAGAAAATATATGTTTTCAAACCATGGTGAAACAAACAGAAATCAGAAAAATACTACGATTTCACTGTAAGGTGTATTTCCACGCTGGATAGAAAAAAAAGAGACAAGCATTGGCATAGCCAATAGGTCTCGCTTTTGGGACATTATAAGTGTTTAGCCATGCAACGGTTGATGTTGTTGCACCAAGGATATTGTGCTGCATAACTAAATACTTATAAGGTCCAAAAAGCGAGACCTATTGGCTATGCACATTCAGCACACTTACAAGACTTTGCTCCTGAAGTTGTTTGCTGATCTAAATTGGATCTGCCCAAGAGTGCATATGTTTGATCTCTTTAATCTGGGCAGTCACATTAAGCGTTACCTTGATCAAGTTATTAAAACTTCCAACGTCAGCAGAGATTTCTCTAACTAGTGTAAGTTTTTTCTAATTTAAAGTTATGACAAAGTTGGTTTCCTTAACATTAGCCCAGGCATTGCATGGTTAAAGGGCATGCACTAAGTTAGAAGGAGGCGAACCAATATGAAAAAAGACAGACGCATATTCTGTCCAAGAAGTTGGCGACTTTTGGAGCACTTGACCATATTAGGGATGAATAAACCAAATCAAAGATATGACCTTTCAAATGGGAGGGAGGGTAACCAACTTATCAATCCCCACAACCAAAAAACAACCATTGGCAAAGCCAGTAGATCTGGGTTTAATGTGCTAAATGCATTCAGTGAAAGTACATTAAAGTCAGTTAAGAAATGTAAGGTGGACTTTATTGAAGGCTGTGATCCAGTCCTGTTTTCTGACTCCATTTCAAATAAAGATGGCTATAGTTGTAAAGTAGTTTCTAGTACAGTTTAATGGAAGTACTCAAGTGAATAAGGAAGGCTACACCCAGGGCCTTAAGTGGGCCAGGTCCCTCTTGGTCTCATACCCTGCAGTAATTACAAACTGCCATTGGAACTGGTCCCTATTGGGCTCTATTTTCATGTCCTTAATTTTAAGTAACAATAGAGGAATTGTGACAAAACTGTAGGAGTCCCAAGAAAGAAAATGACCTTACTGTGTGAGACGTAGAAGCCTGTGTATATGTGTCCAAGAGAACCCAGGAATTGCAAACATTTTTAAAGCAAGCCTTCCCACACCAACCCAAGTGTAATGCTTCATCATGGGGCTGCCTCATTCGTCAGAAATGATTATGGTGATTAATGGGCTCCCTGCTTACAGGTTGTACCTTGTGTGGGATTGGTGCAGGCTCCAAAGTTTCAGCCTAAAAATCTTGTGATCTCTTCCCAAACATAATGCTTTTATACTGTGTGCTCAGGAGATGATTAAAATGGATGGAGGATGGGAGGAGAGTTAGTTCTCCAGCATCATTCAGGCCGACATGTTTCAGCTGTTTGTGCGGCCTCCACAGTGGCCCCCACCTTTCATCAGGACCAGGATCCCTTAAGTCAGTTAGTAACCATTCTTACAATACACTGCAATCACACTTTTCTCCATTCATAGAGTTAGTTCAAAATATATACATGGATCTTAATTATATAGAGCAAAATGCCAAGAACACATCACAACATGCCTGTGTTTTGGTACCACTAGAAAACACATGTGAGGGGTACACAGCAAATAAGTGTAGCAAAACTGAAGGTGTTCATTGTGTCAACCACAGCACTTGTAGCAAAACACTCTGATCTAATGTTACTGGGGATTGCTGTCCTATGGAGAAATACTCATGGGGAGCATCGTATAGTCACACACTGCAAGGTATACATATAGTACGAAAGTTGTAAAATAGTGGAATCACTGCTTGTTACATGTTGTTATATGTTTCAGCTAGTCATTTAGCATAGTATTGTGAGGTATATAATGTTCCATTAACTCTATTGGTCCTAAGTATCACCTGTTCTACATAGGTTCCAAAGATGACTGTTAAACTATAGTAAAGAGTCAGTTGTCAAGAGATGCTGTAGGAGTACGACGTGTCTAGCTAGGGCTGTATGGAATAAACGTACCTGTGAACCTGAATCTGCTGTGTGGACCTGAATCTGCTGTGTGTACTACAGAATTGGCGACGAGTGATGAGAGCCCTAGATGCACTGCAGTACTCTGTTACAGGCCGGCAGGAAGAAACATCAGGCTAGCGGTGTGGAAATTGCCACACGGAATCTCCACACACAGCCATTTTGCTGGCGTGTGTATTCAGCAGTGCGGCGTAACAGTGAAGCGGTGTGGTGCTTTGTCACCCGAAAGTCAAGGTGTTGTTTCCCAACAGGAGGAAGAGACGTGCCGGCGCCCGGTTTTGTAACGTCGTCGGCTGCTGGGCTGGCTGGCCTGTTAGGTTGGATGTGGGTCAGTGACGCACACACACGCGTGAGAGCAGCTCCGTCGAGTATTCTACACACAGCGCATTAAGTCACACAGGAAGCCTCCTGTCTGGTTGTGATGCGGGTCAGTGAAGTGCTGGCGTAAGAGCTGCCCGCTGAGTTGTGTGACGAGCGTTGCTGTAAGTCACAAAGGGGAGCTGCATTGGTTTCGTTGCAAGCTCTGTGGCCAATGGTGGATACTGGCTGTGTTAGAAACAAGTGCAGCGCTGGACAGCAGAGACGTCGGCAGCGGGGGCGAGCGAGCGCGGCAGCCTGGGCTTTTGAAAGCTGACCAGACGCTCGTGCGTCATGGCCTTTTCCCAGCATGTGTTTCCAATTATCGCGCCCGCGTCTGGGCACGATGATTGGAAACACATGTCTGCGCGCGCGTAACCGCAGGAAAAGGCCATGACGCACGAGCGTCTGGTCAGCTTTTGAAACCCCCTAACATAAAGTCTTGCCAGAGCAGCGCTTGCGCGCTACTTGAGGCTCGACCTAAAAATAGAGTTGTTTTAATTTGTAACGGAGCCATCAGTCGGGGGTTCAATCAAGTACCTTTGATTCTCAGATGTTAACATTGAGGACTTTGCTCCCAGCAGAGAATGGACACCCGGGAGGGCCAAGTGCGCCACTCATAAAAGAAACTGGGGGCAGGGGAAGTGGAGAGTCAACTGCACACCTAGAAGCACTCTAATTAACCTACCAGATAGCAGAGCTGAATTGTGATCAAGGCGCTTGCTGCAGTGATCTGTGTCCAGCCGGCAGGTCCAATTTGATTTAGGCGAAAGCACAGATTTTCATTTTCCAAAGGTCATCAATCAGCACAGGAGGGGAGCGGGATAGCGGTCAGCAAAGCGACGGACACTGGGAGGAGAGCGGGGCGAGCAAGCAAGGCCACGGATTGCAGGAGGAGGAAGGAAGGGAGCAAACAACACCATGAACAGCAGGAGGAGGGTGAGATGGTTCATTGGAATTACCGATGCGTAGCTTGGATGCTGTTTTGTACTGCTTTGGCTCCCTCAAGTGGCCAAGCGGTGCAACAAATGTGAAAAATCAGCGATACTCGGTTTAAACCGGGTCAGCTGATTTGCAGTCGGTAAGGTAATGTTGGGCACAATCGGGTTTAACCGATTTCCCTACAGCCTAACCATAAAGCAGAGTCATGATTATTTACGAATTTTGATTGATGGCTAACCTTAACATACACTCTAATACATAGACATTCCTAATCATATCTAACATTGTCCCTGCGTATCCAGTGGTGAGCTTACGAGTGAGATCATGACTGGTCAACCTGTGAGGGCCCCTCCCTAAGGGGAGAGGCCCGGCCCCTGGGCACACCTCCCAGAGTAAGGGAGGCCCGTCTGCCCGCCAGGCTACCGACCTCAGGCACCCCCTAACACCCTCATTATCTCTCCAAGGGCCTGTGGTAGCTTGGCACCCATGCGCCCATGCGGGGATTGGCCGTAAAGGCCTGTTGGCAGCAAGTACTCCCACACCCCCCGCAGCCTCTAGCTGACTTGCTGCAAGCACCCCCGGGAGGGCTGTGAGAATGCTGTCCCACCTATCCCCAGTAAAAGGATGCCTTCTATGGACCTGAAGTGTCCCAACAATCATGATCTCACCCACCACAGGCCAGCATAATTCACCTACTATCTGGCCTCCCCATACCCCCTCCACCCCACAAGATGGTCATGTCCAGATGGGCGATGCATCAAGCACCCGAGGACGTTTTCACAAAATATATCATTACCAGTTTAGAGAGGTTGACCCCATCCTGGAGGAAAAGGCGCTCCCCTTGGATGTACCCCCGGGATAGCCTGCAATTCTTGGCGATCTAAACAGCTTATTGACCTTCTTATTACAATGCTTAACAGAGCGATTGAGGGGCCTCACCAATTCACTCCCTCCCTTTTGTAACCTCAGGACGGTGTGGGATCAAATGATGGCTGTGTGCCGGAGCTTTTTAGCCAACCAGCCTATTTCTGTGATCAGTAATTCAAATAACGTCCTCCTGCCTACGTGCACCAAATCGTTGCCATCAAGATGCACTACCACAACCTCAGGGGGAGTACACCC
This sequence comes from Calotriton arnoldi, assembly GCA_963921515.1. Lineage (NCBI taxonomy): Eukaryota > Metazoa > Chordata > Amphibia > Caudata > Salamandridae > Calotriton > Calotriton arnoldi. The sequence goes on from CAWUFW010020482.1 coordinate 65,121, forward strand.
CTTGAGTAGCCATGATTCGAGCTTTGCCCTCCAATGTACCGAGCGTAGCCCTCCTTACCCATGGAAGGACACATGGTAGCCTGCATGGGGGGCCCGATCTTCAAAGTTACCTGTGGGACAAACATGCTGAACTCACCGTACATAATGATGGCCTAATATCCACCCTTCCGTCAATTATCGTCTTCTCAGCGTGCCCTGGAGTTACACAAGGATCTGGCGAAAAGCTTTGGCTCGCAGTAAGGCAGCTTCCATCTGGTCCTCTTTCAGACATGCAATGTAAACAGATGCAGAATAATCAACCATTGCATGCTCACAAACAAATGTCCCAATATCAGCACCACTGAAACACCTCTTGTCCTATGTTGACCGAAAGCAATGATGTTCCCACAGGTATTCCGTCCTCCACCTGCATTGACAGGGAAATATTTTAAAGATGAAAATTAATGCCAGGACATACTTGATCTCACAATAGCACTTATAAGAATCGGACAGCCCATGCCTCGCCATTTGACTGCTTGCAGCACCGACCTTTTGCCTGCCGCCGCGGTGACTGCATCTAACCAGAAATGGACACCAAAATATATATTCTCTAGGGTCCAACCTGCTGCAACCAAGGTTTTACTGTGCCCACTGGCAAATGGGGAACATTGTCAGTGGTATCCTGACCTCAGGTGCCATGCTTATAGTGCATAGCTGCCATTTGCCACACATCACCATTGTCCTTCCTGCCCTTTTGCCACAGGCTCCCCTATGCTTAGCGTCCCTTGAAGAGTCAAGGGAGAAAGCTGTCTTCAAGCAGCCCAACTTCAGCTGGTGGCCTGGGCACACCTCAAAGGCTGGCTGCGGTCACCACCAGTTTCACGTGTCTATCAAGAGTAGGATAGACTTCAGGGGGCAGATTTACAAGCCCCTTGCGCCACTTTTGCGTCACTTTTAACATGGGAAAGAAAAGTGACGCAAAAGTGGCACAAGGGGCTTGTAAATCTGCCCCCAGGACTTTTGCGGACATTGACAACCACATACATGCTAGGACCTGGACTGAACCACGCAATCATTGTGCCAGATAGTCCTGTCTGGGAATGGCGACAGAGGCATTCCATCAACTGCAGAAAAGCTAGGACAGAATATTACCATAGCTGCATTTAACATGAGAGGCAGGGAACAAAAACGCTAGACTGCAACACAGCGACAAATAACCAATTCAGGCCAACTGGCCACCCAACTTCGGCTTGGTATAAGACTAAACAGCTGGAGACAGACATTACCCACCAATTAAAGTTGACTCCTCATAACAGTAATTGAGGTTCATGCAGCAGTCCAGGGAAAAGCTGTAAAAGCATGGTTTAGTATCTTCCCAAATAAACAGTGCTCAATGTATGTACCTGGTATTTCTTTGGCGCTAACCTAGTCAAAAGACTGCAGAACCCTGTATAATGCCCAAGAAAAGGTCAACGAGGAAAACTAGGCAGTGGACAATGAAGGCATTGTGCTGCAGTGATAGTCTTTACGCCCCTCGTAAATTGGAGCAATGCAGCATTGGAGCTGTCCTGATGAATAGGGAAGGATGAAACTTTCGAGACTTCCTGTTGGAATTCATATGTGCTCTTTACAGGTTGTGCCTAAATGTCAGCACCAGGCACTTAATTCACTGATGCATATTGCCATTGATCCCCTACAGCCCATAACCAAGTACCGCAAGACCGGAATTCAGGTGCGCTCTTTGTTGTGCATAAATGTCAGCACCACATTCTTAATTCACTGGTGCATAATGCCATTGGTCCCCTACTGCCCATAAACACCGGGTACCGCGAGACCCCATGAGGCACCAAAAAGACCAGCAAGATGTCGAAACACGATGGCTTGAGAAGACATGAGATGGAACATCTACTGTGCACAAACTCACTAGTGGTCACGCATATAAAGAAGCAACATCCCCCATGGTATAACCAGAGGGTGGGTAGCTGCCATTGGTGCAGCAGATACTAAGGCCTTCCGCACCCATCCTTCACAGCCCCCCAACATCAGGTGCGGGTTTTCATCTACATACCCATGCATCCCTGCCACGATACTAGGCACTATGACCCCACAGTAAACAGCGAAGGCGCGTTCAACAGCAACACAGTTACCACATGCAGCTACCTTCAATGTGATTTTATGACGATCAACTCCCGCCAAGAAAACTGACCCCTGGCTCTAAGCTAAACACATATGGTAACGCTAATCTACTCAAGAAAATTGGTAAAGCTCCATGTGGCAGGGACCCTTGAAAGTTTGTGATGTTCTGAGTAACACCCCAGCATCAAGTACCGCCTTGAAAAACTAACCTACTTACATCAGGCACTCCACATCTCCTGAGGAAATGAGCTTTCTGATCCCATTCACACTACTCTGAAACGAGTAAGGGAGCACAAAGGAATGTGGTTGAGTCTTCCGGCATTACAGAGTCTTGCTCATGCTATATGCACCACTGCTATACATAACTAAAGGAAAACTATATCTACGCTTGCACGGCCGCAAAGCAACCAAGATGGGCGTGCAGAAGACCACTGCCTATTAATTCCAGGGGCTTAGTTAACCGAGTCTCAGTACACGCCTGCCTGATCTGGGAGGAGCCCCCCTTACTCCAGCTCGTTCTCTGCCACCCCATATGGATTGCAAGAGGTATGGTGTGCAGTGACCCCCGCATCGCAATAATACAGGAACCCCTCGACCCGGGGTAGTCAAGCCAGAAAGTTTGCCCCTGCACAACACAGGCAATGCTAAAAGTTATGAAAAAACATGCAACTCATTTGGCTGATACCTAAGAAACAACACACCCACTCATGGAACCTACACAAATCGAGGTACAAGTTAACTTTCAGCCACAACCCACTGAGCTGCAAATAACTTCCGGGAGGGATTGAAACTCCATTTCATGACTAAGATGGCATTCAAGGTCCACTGGGGAAGTGCACTCATGAGAAATAACACATGGTCGTAATGTGACGTTTATAATGTCTGTCAGATGCCCGTTGACCTTCAGCAAAACTATTCAGAGGTTCCAGTTAAAATTATTGAACTTAGGGGCATATTAGCAAGAAGAAGCGATAATTATCGCTGAGCACGCTTAGCGCGCTTTTTATTATCACCGGCTATCGCTGGAATATATCGCCAAGCTAGCGCTGTATTATCAACGCTTAGCGCTATGGCGATAAATATTCCAGCGATAGCGGGAAAATGGCGAAACATCGCTGAAAAACCAGCGATGTCCCTTTTAAAACGGCGATAAGCTTGGTGATAAGGCCCTGTGGCCTTAACCCCATAATCCACCTCCCATGTTAGGTATGCCTTAGTCAGGAATTTAGCAGACGTTAAATTCCTGCGTTAAGGGCAGAGATTAGCGCGATTATGATTATCGCTACGCCTCGTTGTTAATATCGCGAAGCTGCCTTAGCGATATTTTCCCGTGTTGTTTTGACAGCCACGCCTACTTTGCATCTCATTATCGATGCGATGTGAGTCGTGACAAAAACGGGAGCTAAATCAAGGAAACACGCGCTAGCGTGTCCTTGTTAATAATGCGATAACATTATCGCCGCTTTTCGCCCGAAAACGGATGCTAAAGTGGCGATAATTCTATCGCCAGCCCTTGATAATATGCCCCTTAATTCGGCCCAGCGCCGACAACGTGCACGTGGTATTGTAGCATATGCACACCATTCTCCGTACACCCGGTTAGGGTCACTCAAATACCACATTGTCAGAGAAAAATCATCGAGCATCTGTAAAATTAAAATGTCAGCAACAAAACCTTGCCCGCTCCCATCTCTTGACAGTACTCTGTACTCAGTTAACCTTCACCCTTATTACTCAGATATAATCATGTCGGAACCGCTTCAAACACTGCAACATGATGGCAATGAAAATTCCTCACAACAGTCCATGCATATGAAATTAAAACCTTTCATGGTGCGTCCCAAATTAAATCATCAGCCAGGCTAGCTTGAATCCAGTGGCGCAGTCAGCAGGGGGCACACATCTGGGCCTATCCTTCCCACTTAGGGCGAAAAATGCAACACAAAAAGACTGGGCTCGAGGAACAGGGTCAAGACTGATTTGCATATGGCTGGGTACAAACTGGGGTGGGGTGCTGAGCAAAAGAACAATGGATTAAACCCAGATCTTTGTGACTGGGGTTGAATGTTTGCATTTTTCAGCATTCCGTCCTTCCATTGTTCGTTATCCATTTGTTGCCCTAAGTGGCAAGGGTATGCCTAGACGTGGTCTCAGGAAGCTTGTTTCCGGTCCAGGAAGGACCTGGCTTGGCAATTCGGGCTGGACTGTTCCCATGAGGAACAGGGTCAAGACTGATTTGCATTTGGCTGGGTCCAAACTGGGGTGGTGTGGTGAGCAAAAGAACGATGGATTAAACCCAGATCTTTGTGACTGGAGGTGAATGTTTGCATTGTCCAGCATTCCGTCCATCATTTGTTCCTTTTGCATTTGTTGCCCTAAGTAAGTGGCAAGGGTATGCCCAGACGTGGGTCCCGTGCTCACTGCCCTACTGGATTCAAGTTAGCCTGGCTGATGAGGGGTGATGTCCCAAAACTGGTCCCAGGATGCTTTTCTCTGGTCCTGGAAGGACCTGGCTTGGTAGTTCGGGCTGGACTGTTCCCATGAGGAACAGTGTCAAGACTGATATACATATGGCTGGGTACAAACTGGGGTGGAGTGGTGAGCAAAAGAACGATGGATTAAACCCAGATCTTTGTGACTGGGGGGTGAATGTTTGCATTGTTCAGCATTCCGTCCATCATTTGTTCCTTTTACCATTTAAAAAACAGCACTTGCGATGCGGGGCTTTTGAATAGGACAATAACTTGCTGTGCTATCACCTGTCGTCCTTCCGATCACATTGCAAGAACTCACCAAGTCCTGCCGGCCTCTGACAAAAAAGTTGTTAATTTTATTACCCTAGCTCCTCCTAATCAAGAGATAACGCGACATGGCCTCTTTCAGTCAGAGAAGACTCGTGGGAGGTTCGCCATTCTCTGCGAGTTGTATCTGTCCAATACCTTCCTGAAACACAGCACAGACAACAAGAGTTTGTCCCCTGCCCACCCCCAGCTCCTCGCGTGTGCCCTATCAGCAACAGTAGGAGGTTCAGGTGCCCAACTTGCCCTAAAGCCCGCCGTACATGCTCCGAGTGCCCCCACCCCGTCGCCCAGTCTAGGAAGCAGGCGCCCCAGCATGACCTTGAAATGAAGACCAACACTTCACCTGAGCGCAGCAAGGAGCCCACTCCTGGCCCACAGAAACTCTGGTGATTACAGGTATTCTTCGACAGATGATAACCTGATGCTACCTTGCCACGAGACAGCCTTACTGCCCCTCCGCACCAAAAGACCCTCCAGAGCCACCACTGAAAGTTCACAACACTTCCGTGTCGGGTGATAAAAAAAAACAACTCTCAGCCCGTGCGGCTCCCAGAGGTCTGGACATGCTGGACAGCCAACGGCAGGCCGGGCCGTGGCCTCCAAAAGGAAAATCCGGGAGATGCAACAGGGCTCCAAAAATAAAACTTGAACTTGTACTCCGGCAGGGGGAGGGCCAGCAGCGTCCCGTCGGCAGAGCGGTGAGTAGTAAGGAGGCCGCTCCCCTGCTCCGTTGCCCCTTTTAATCTGTGGGAGCCGACGCAGACTGGATCGTTGTGGACCCGGAAGTGTTAAACCACTTCCGGATCACCGCCCGGGGCCCAATCACTGGGGCTGATATTGCCTGGTGGTGGCGGCGTAACACCCCGCTGCCCCAAACACAATGAGATGGCCCCTGGCACAACCGCAATAGGTGCGGCACCCCCAATTTGGGAGCGCCTTGGCACGCCCTGTGGCCACACATCAGCATCCCCCCCAAAAAATACCAGTGTGACGGAGCTAAGCTGTGAGGGATTCAGGTGAGTTGGCGAAGGTGCCAAGATGTTAGTGTTCAGAGTCCAGTCACTGCTTTGCCTGGGAATGACCTGCGAACACAGAGTGGCTCCCGGCTGCCTCATTTTATTCACCACCAGCAGCAGTGAGAGTGCCAAATTTCATTCCGCAAAAGCCAAGTCTACTTTTCACATGCATCCTCATTAGGTTCACTCAGGTAAAAATGCATGCTGAAAGTTGCATTTAGCAAGACACTTTCTGGTTTGAAGCATCTCCCTCCCTGTTGTCTTGTAAACAGAGCCTTTCCGACAATGGACTCTTCTCCTCAGCTTATTTGTGTTCACATTGTGTATAGGTCCTTAAGGCCAGGGTCGTACTGGGAACCCAAAGCAGCCCTGGTAAATTTTGTCACCAAAAGACCCTCCGGAGCTGGGGTGTTGGTAAATTTTGTCAGACCAGCCCCTGTACAGTGTGTAAAGGGTGCGCAGCGAGTGATCCTGACCACTACAAGGGTGGGTGGAGGGGGATGGTCATCATAAGAGAATATGGGAAACAATTGCAAAAATGGTGCATTATATATTCAACTGTATTCGTTTTTAAAGCATAGTAAATGATTACTTTACGGTGCACAAGGATACCCAGTCATACCCACAGACATTCTCACAGAGAACACAAAAAATAAGATGTCCTGCACGAAACATGAATTTAAATATAACATAAGTGCGCACATGCACTGTTACTCACAGCCAAGAAGCTGTGAATACAATGAAAGACCATTTCGAGGGATGTTAGCATCCTCCACCCAATAAGCAGCTCAGCAGGGAGGGCGTTACCGCTGGTGATACCTGGTGCGACAACATTTTTGGATGCCCCAAATGACCTCTTTCTCCACAGATTCACTCACTATCACCCTCCAGCAGTGCCCCTCATCTTTCCATAGCCCCTCTCCCACATGTATTTCATTTGTTTTGTAGCGCCTCCCGTACCAGTGTAGGGTGTCGGAGCATTTTACATCACACACACATACAGAGACAATGAATCATACGTGTGTAAATCAGTGTATAGAAAATGTTCCATACAACAAAGGTGACCACAAGGTGTAGGATTCAAATGTAATCCATACTGGTAGGCATTTTTTAAGAGTGCTTTTTTGAAGAAGCACAAACTGAAGATTCAAAATGTAGCACAGTGGTTAGGGTTGGCTTTACTAATAATAATTTATTTCTATCTAAACAAACCCTTTTTAGCAAAATTAGAATAATGAAAGACTGGGGGAAAAAACTTTCTAACTTGTATCATGCAGTTTGCATGCAGCTCTTTGATGGCAGTTCAAAGCTCACTGTGCTATATTACGATTGTAACTTATGGACTACAAGTAACAAATGGATATCTATGACAAACGCAGTACTCCACTGAGCTGTCCACATAAGGGACAGTTCTATGGTCTGCATTTTACACATACTTTGCAGCAGGCATGTTAATCATCGACGCTACTTTAGATGAGTCAAAACTGCCACTATACAAAACTCTGATCCCTTTCTAGCAGGAACAGTAATCCCCTTAGTTAGCTTGGCATTTTTTTGTTGCGTTAAAACTGCTTGATATAAAAGGAACTCTGCAGAGGGTGCTTTTAAACTCATAACAATTTGGAAAACACAGTTCCCCCCAGCTCAGCAATATAACAGCTCCCAGTAACAAAATGTGCCCTCAGGAACAAAACTGGCCCCCACACTTTCAGTTTCCTGGAGAAACGCCCGTTGTCCAGTACAGCCTTGCTTAAGGGACAACCAAACAAGGCATTTCGAGTGACATCTGGAGGGGGTTGCTCACGGTTTCTCAATCCACCCATTTAGACAGGTTAGTTAGTCTCATGCCAACAGACAGTAATAGGCTGTAGAGGAGCCTCAGTTACCTCAATGGGCGAATGCTGCCACTCATGATGCAAGAGTGGCATCCTGTCAGGGTCGCTCGAGCATCCCAGTCTACTTCTGAGTGTAAGTAAGCAGAGTTTTGGGGGCCCTGCTCACAACAACCTTGAATTTATTACCCACTTTACTTCTAATTTACGCCTCAGGGAGCCAAACAATACTGAATTATATGAAGAATATGGAACTCTCTCCCACCGTACATCAGAAGAATCCCCTCTCTGACTCGCTTCAAAAAGGATGCCAAAACATTCCTTATGGGTAAATTTCTCGTTTAAACTTTGCCTCTACAACTACTACAGCCCTGATCTATGGCCATCTATTGCCTCCCTTCGGATTATCTAGCTCACCCCATCAGAAACTGGGGGCCTTGTCGCGAACATTGGTTAACGTAATCTGTAAAAATGTTACCTCGTTCCTGAGTATTTGGATATTTAATCTGTAAATACATGCCCTATCTCCCTTGTGTACCCTGCACCTTACCCTCTCTCTCATTCAATCCGCAACTGGATGATGCTATGCCTAATCTGTACACGGCTATGTTTTCCTGTAAAGCGCTCTGATACCCTAACGGGTCAAGTTCGCGCTCTATAAAACTCATAAATAAATAAATAAATAGAAATGATAATGGTTGAGAAAGAGAAATAAACAGAGGTGATATAGACAAAAGTTCCTTTTCCCAGGGGCCCCTTGGAAAGTGGGGGCCCTAGGCAATTGCCCACTTTGCCCATGCCTTAAAATGTCTCTGTAAATAAGCACCAAAAGTCAGAACAAGAAAGGCTGTACCCTAAAAAGGAGCATCAATAGTCTGCTGAGACCCAGAATGTAGCACAAAGAAGTTTGTCTACTGATCTCAGACTGCATTTACGTCATTCATCCCATCCCATCTATGACCCAATTGACAATCCATTCGACCACTTTGACCCCCAACCTGCTCCCATTGACCTCCCAACATTACATGAGGCCTGGCACACCTATGAGGCTTCCTCCGACCCCTTTTCCAGTTATTACTTCTAGTATAACTTCCACTGGCCCTCATCCTCCATTCACTGGACCTATATTACCCCTCACGTCTTACGACCCTTCCGACGTGTTGAACACTACCCCCTCACCAGAGAGACCACACTCACCTCCGTTCCCTAAGCAGCACCACACTCTCATCTATATTGTTGATCCTCCTTCCAGTGAATAACGATGGATTAAACCCAGATCTGTGACTGGGGATGAATGTTTGACAATGTTCAACATTCCGCCCATCATCTTTTTGTGTTGCTTTCTTCACCATAAGCAGGAAGGGTATGCTCATTACACCACTGGTTTCAAGATACCCTGGCTGATGAGAGTGATGCCCCGAAACCAGTCCCAGGATGCTTGTTTTCTTTGTCAAGGAGGACCTGGCCTGGCAGTTAGGGCTGGACTGTTCCCATGGGGAACAGGGTCAAGGCTGATTTGCATATGGCTGGGTCCAAACTGGAATGGAGTGGCAAGCAAAATAATGATGGATTAAACCCAGATCTGTGACTGGGGGTGAATGTTTGACCATGTTCAACATTCCATCCATCATCTATTTGTGTTGCATTTTCCTCCTTTCATTGAGGACAAACTAACTAATCTCAATGAAGACCATTGGCTACTTAAGTCCGATCTCCAGAGTCTTTTACACACCATGTCGAAGCTTGAGAACCTTTGGATTCTGTTAGGTTTAAAAAAAAAAAAACATTCTTATTATATACTTATTCCGTGCCAGAGTAGGTTAGCAGTGTACGGCTAAATGATGTTCCATTTGCATTCACGTTATGTAACCCACTGAGTTATCCTTGTAATGCGCAAGCCTCAGTTAGCAAGTGTGACTCCATTTTGTATTTCGCAATCCCCATTAGGCTGTGTCTGAACTAGGCCTCATTATTCGTATTGCTTGCCTCAGCAGAACAGTGTATTCAGCTATTATTTCCTTCCCTGCTCAAGGTTTGATTCTGACTTACTAATGAATAGGCCATTCTGCCCTCGCATTCCTATCCTTGTGTGTAACTTTGCTCCCATGTTAGGAGACGCCGAGCCTCAGCACGGCAACCTTGAGACACTGATAGTATGTACCCATTTGGCAGATGGTAGCCCATCCTTCTATGCCTGCTTTGTTCACATTCAGCCTGAGCCGGTAACTTTCCACTGTGGGCGTGGTTGGAGATTCTGGGAGGAATGATTATGTGTTGTGGGCTGTTGGGGGGTCAGTCCCTCGGCAGACATCTTAGGGTGCAAGTCAGATTGGACTCCTCTGCAGAGTATTGCTAATAAAAGCCTGTTTGTATTCTCTACTGTCTGACCGACTCTTCATTCTTGGGAAGGCATAGCAGGGGGATGTAAGTAACCCAGGTGGCCCCTAAGGGCCACTTCCTTCAGATGGCGCCCGAACAGGGACCCCGCAAGGTGACCCGACTCACCCGCAATCGGGTTGCAGAGTCGGGGTTGCGTCCGGTCGGTCGGTCCGGCGGATCGGGGTACCCCACACGATTGAGCTTGGTTTTCGCAGCTGCCCCGCCCGTCTGATCGGGCGACTCCTCGTCTAGTGGTCACCGGCTGGGGTCCTGAGCAGGTGAAACCTTGGAGTTGACCGTTTGGTCCGAAGAGTCGGCAGTGGAGAATAACTTGACTCGACCTGTGTGCACCAGGTGAGTGATTTGATTCTCGGAAAAATGGCTCCATTCTTCAACGGCACGAGCCTATGGGCTGTGTCTTCGTACAGTCTCCTGACTGTCTTGGTGCAGTTTTCGGACTTCCTTGCTTGAACGGCACGAGCCGACGGGCTGTGTCTTGGTACAGTCTTTGGGCTGTCTTCTTGAACTTGGTGGGTTTGTGGACCCTTTAAAAGACACAGAGGGGCCGATTCCGATCTCGGCCGGTAGGGCTCCGAATCGGATTCGGCTTAACCGGATCCGATTCGGAGCCCTATTTCCCGACCGATTCGTACGCGCGTCCGGGCGAGCGAGTACGATGCGTATTCGCCGACCGACTCGTCCGGGCGTCCCGACCGCTCCGACCGACTCGCACGGACACGACTCGCACCGCGCAATGGAGACGTTCCCCGGCCGGGTAAGTACGATGCGCGCCGCGAGCAGTCCGACCGAGCCGCGCACTCCGGCTCGAAAGAACTGTCGGAGCCGTACTTTGGGGGTCCGTGTCGGACCCCCCTGTACCCGTAGCCGCACGAGTCGCACACAGGGGGGACCCATGGGTCCCCCCTACCTGTGCGTGTACGGCGCGAATCGCTTCGCCGCGTACACGCTGTAGGGGGCGCACTTGTCCGCATCGCACCCATTGAGTCAATGGGAGCCCGCGTGCGCGTTGTACGACAGGCTCCCATTGACTTCAATGGGAGTCCGACCGACTCGAGTCCGATGGCATACGTGCGCATCGTACTCGTTCGGTCGGACTGCACGGGTCCGATTCGGTCGGAAATCTCTCCGGGTCCGGCTCGGTCGGAGAGATTTCCGGCCCGAATCGGAATCGGCCCCAGAGTGTTTGCGAACAATCTGCCAGGCCAACTGGAAATTTGGTCTACGCTTAAAAAGGCATGGGGCTATAGCCTGTCTTCTTGAACTTGGTGCAGTCTCCGGACTGTCTTCTTGAACTTGGTGCTTGAACTTGGTGCAGTCTTTGGACTGTCTTGTTCTGGCACAGTCTCCAGGCTGACTTGTGGTTTAATTGTTGTGTTTGGGTGCTATGAGGTTTGTGGACCGACGTCGGTGGTGGTGCTTGTGAAATGCTTGTTTGAGTGAGTAGCGACTGTGCTCTTCGTGTGGAGGTAAGGATGCCTTGCCTCAGCAAGCTGTGTTGTGTGGGGTTTTTGTTTGACACGGTCTGAGGACCGTCTTTGGGAAAAGTACTTGCAATTCCTTTGCCAGGCAAAATGATGAGTGTGGCCCCTTCTTGAAAATGTCTGGAATGAGTTTAATTTGGTCTCTTGTTGTCGTTGTTGCTCGGCAGATGCCCATTGGAAGGAGGTTAGCTAGCGCCTCCTGACGACACTTTAAATTTTGAAGAATGGAAAAATAATAAATAAATAAAAATCTGGTTTGATCAGAAATACTAGCAAGAATGTACATTTTTTTGACATAGGAAGAGTACAACATGAGAAGAATGTAAGGAAGAGATGTGCATTTAAATTGAAAACAGTGTTGTGACGATTCAAGGTAATGTATATTTATACTGAACAGACATGCATTCTAAAGGTGCAGTAAGGAGAGGTGAAATACAAGTTCGTAATTCAGTAGCCCTGAATGTGTTTGGTCTCTCCATGAAAGGGGGGGGGGGGGCAGGAGTTCTGGAAAGGGAAAAAGGGAGCAGTGTGTCGGTACTTAGAGCTTTCCAGCTTCAGACACGAACTGCATTCTGGAAAATTGGCACATAGAAATTCGGTGCAATGCTCAGAAGTTAACATATGATTGATTTGAGTGGGTGTGTTTCATTTGGATTTGCCCACAATAGAACGTGTATTTAATTTGGAAAAAGTGTTTTCAAGCACTCCAGGCAGTGTGTCTTTATGCTGAATAAAAGGATTTTCAAAGTTGAAAAACATAGCTTGTGAATTCAGTGTGTGGCAGGCTTGCTATGGCCTTCGGTGAGATAAGGGAGGAATTCCCAAGGAGGGGGCTCACGCCGGGGAGAGAGTTCTGTAAAGCCAGAAAGAAAGGTGGGGGCCATGCCCAGCTCCTGACACAGACAGGCAGAGATGCACAGCGTGGAGCCAGACTTTCCTGAAGGGCAGAGTGCCAGCAAAAGATGTTAATTGGGTACAGATTAAAAGAACAACACAGGAGCTAAAAGAATTGGTTCATGAGTTTTGTGAAAGTGTGTATCTAGAGTTTCCACAACACTATGGGATAGAATGTCCTGGAGCCGGTGGCATGAGATTCTTTGTGACTCAGTTGGTTATTGGATTAATGTTCTCGGTGCACGTACAGTAAATATTGGTTTGTTTTCAAAGAAAGTTGATAGATGGTATTCTGAAGGATGAAGGGTACTATAGTGTTGGACAAGGAATGAAGTAGAAAGAGTTTAAGAAAAAGGAAAAAATATGATGGTACTGAGAGGGTTTGATAAGAAAAATTGTTTGCAGGGAATGAAAATTGAGTTAAAATGCGTATGTACAGTCTAGAGGGGCCCAGCAGGAGACAGCTGTAGCATTGTTTTCAGAAATGTCAATTTGCAAATATCCCTCTGATTTTATTGCTTTAAACATTCAGCTGTTCTTTTCTTTCTGCTGTTCCTATTCCTGCTGTGATGTTCAGGCTGCTCTGGTAGTTGCCGTCAGAGGAAAGTTGAGAGAGTGAAGGTGTTATTTAGATTTTAGTGGACAGGATTTGTGTCTTAAAAGAGGAATTTGATTGTTTATTTGCGCATTTCAGTTTATGCCTAATTGTGGTGAGCATGTGATGGGTTTGGCATCCTATTATCACTGCTCTCAGGCAGGTGAATGTCTGATGATGGGCCTTAATGTAAGTAGGGAGTAGTGTTTGTTTCCCCCCCCCCAGTTTTGCGGATTTGCCACCCACTTTGTGGGCAACAGGCGATGTAGAGCTGGGATTCCTACAGATTTCACGAGCCTTGTTGTGTATGATTCCGGATTTGGTTGAGAAAGGTGTTGGTGAGGAGAAGGCTGGTACATTGTAATAATCCCACTATTTCGATTGTGTTTACAATTTGTGACTGACCTGTGTGCAGTTCAAAGGAAAAATAAAAATGTGGCACTCCAGTTGTCTGCTGCTCTGGTTATTATTATGCTTTTTCTGCTGCTCAATATTTTTCTGTCGCTGATCTAAAGCGCATTCTTTGGCAGTATTGCTTAAATAATATATATAATAGGTCCTTGTCTGGGATAACATTGGCTGGTAAAAGATATAGGCTCTGCTGCGCCTTTTAGGACCATGCAGAAAGACAGGGCATCTATAAAAAGGTTTCAAAATACAAGGTAGTTACTTGCTCATCGTTTTAGACACAGCAAAGTTGTAGGGCAGTGCAGTTGCATGGTGTTAGACATGGCATCCTTGGCGTCGTTTCCCCTGACGTTTTGCCTCTCCCTCCTATGTTTTGATGCTGTGCTGGTTTTTGTTTTTGCTAGCTTAGATGCTTTGGGTATTTTGTCACTGCTGATCAGTGTCACAGTGCGAGTGCTTTCTGTGTAAATTGATATTGTGCTTTGTTCTCCCTGATTGGCATATTGGTTTTACTAGTAGATCCCTAGTGCAGTGCACTGATTGTGCCAGGGCTGGTAAATAAATAACTACTAGTAGGCTTGCAGCGCTAATTGTGCCACCCACATGAGTGGCCCCAAAAAAATATCGGGCCTGCCACCGCAGTGCCTGCGCGCAGTTTGTCCACAGGGCCCCCCTGGGTGGGGCGCGGTGTATGTGAGGAGTGGGATATGTGCTGATGTGTGCTGGTGTGTGTGGCGTGTCCTGGTGATGAAAAGATACCATTTTCCTTTTTCACTATTGAAGGGCTGTCCTGCTGATAGGACGGAATGGGGAATTTTTGTAACATTTAACGAGTATATCCTTCATAGGGATAAGATAGAAAATAGGAATGAGCTCAGAATTTGATAATACATCTTTTAGTAAGTATGGTTTTTAAAGTCTGTGTTTGAACACAGCACTTTTAGGAAGCAGATATTTTCTTGTCCAACTTTTCTGTGTGTTTCTGTTTTTTTTTTTTGTGGATTGATTGTCTTGTTTCAGTGTGACAGAGGAAGAGGGTGTGCATTTGGTATAGTGTCCTTTTGTGGTGTCTTCACTGTGTTATTGTGAGTGTTGGTACAAATGCTTTGCACATTGCCTTTCGGATGACCTTGTCTGTTCGTGCCAAGCTACTAAGGGGGGTGAGTAGGGGTTATCTAATGTGTGTATCCCCCTTACCCTGACTGGAGGGAAGGGTCTCTGTTTGGACAGAGGTACCTACCTCTGCCAACTAGGGACCTCCATTTCTAACAAACTGTTCTTGTGTTTAGCTTTGAATGGCTAGGGAGTCTGCTTTTTAAAAGGGGTAAGTATTGTCGACAGGAGGTCACCTGCTTAGGTCACCTACTGTCGAAGGGGGGTAGGAGATTAGCTCCTTGGCGAACTAACACAGTAAATGAGGTGCATGAGGTGCATGGAAAAGTCTTTTGGGCAACTGACAAACTGCGTTTTTCTTTGGGTTCTGTGCTTGGTACATATATTGTTGTGTGCTGTTTTGTGTTGTAAGTACACAAGACTGTTTGTCGTGCGCGCTTTCTGTCTTTGACGCTATCACAAGAGCCTTCCTGAGCGGTCTAGGAATGGTCATGACGGTGGCCGTCTCCATAAGACAATCGGTTGGACTCGCTTTAGCCACTAATTTCACAGATATGGTACTCCATGCTGTGAACATGCCCTTGAATAAATAGAGACATAGCACCTCACCAGTGCACGTCTAACTGGCTATAAAAAGGTACTGTTGGGAAAAATTGTCATGATTAGAAGTGTGTCATCTTGAAGCCAGCCATGTTACTGCACCTCCTTTCTGTAAATTGATGGAATTGAATTGAAAAGAAGATGAAAGGACGGGTAGACTAGACTGATGTTCCCTTATCTGATCCTTAAGGGGAACTATAGGTTGATGGCTCCTGTTTAAATTCCCAGGTGGCAACACCACTATTGCTCATGTTACCGCAACACTACATACAGTCGCAGAGACATCACGAGTTCCTTATCAGTTAGCCTGTGTAATTGAGCTAACAGCCCTTACTAGAGCTGGTGAATTGGTAGGCCAGAAGAAAAAAAAAGAAAAGAAAACGAATGTTGCTAGATGCCTATGTCTTTCCCCTGGTTATGATGACGCATGGCCCAGTTCGTGTACTGTATGGTGCACATGATGCACAATACTAGGAAGGGTGCCTGTATGCCCCCGGTAATTGCGCACCACACATTTTAGTGGTTAACAGTTTGAAGAACACATAGCTCTACAAGAGCTTGTTTGGAACAACAAGTTCTGCTGGAGAATTCATGTACTTGCTACATTATGCTTAATTTGTCAGTTATTTATATAATCAAGATCTCTGTTAAATTAGCAATTTTAAATTTCCTGCCACAACTATAACTTGAGAGCATGGTCACAAATGCAATATTTATGTTGGCTTCCTTGGAAAAATAATTCTAGAGGTGTCTGTAGACCTGCACAGCAGCGAAGGTTCACAAAGTAGAAGCTGTGTCGTGATCTCTATGACTTATTGAACACAAGCTTGCTAAGACAAGAAACACAAACAAGCCATTGCTTTGAAATTCCCTTTTGAGGTTCTTCAGATGAATAATATAGGAATGGACAGATGCAATGATTCAAAGTATGTCCGGATTGTTCTTTCAGAGCTTAGTAAATGAATTAAGGCTTACCCCGCTACTTGGTATTGGGAGAGAAAACAATTAATTGTATAACGTTTTATCCTTGCCAGTTAATTAAAACTCTGCATTGTACCCACTAATAGGTCCGGGACACCCTGCAGTCATAGAAAGAGGGGCCCCGGACGTGATGCACAGCCCGGCTGCTTGTCATGGAAAATCCATGAATATGATTGAGGCGGAGCTGCAGAGCAAAGAAGTGCTGGATGAGGCAGTACCACCGAAAAACAAACAGAGAGAGGGGCTGTCCAGGAGCCCCAGCCTGTTGGTCCACCTGTGCTTGAGTCCTAGCCCATTGAGCCCAGCCTGTGGGCTCGCCTGTGTTTGAGTCTCTGCCCCCTGGTCCTCTTGAGTCTGACCCCATTTTTCCTTGAACCCCCTGTGCCCGGAGTATTGAGGCACCATTTGTGCCCCGACGGAAGGACAGTGCACCAGAGGGAAAGTTGTATTAGTAGGGATGGACTTCATGGATGAAGAATAGGGTGCAGGTACCCTGTCTAAGGTGCCAGCGATAGAGTAGGGAAAAAGAGATTGTTGCACTGGCCTGGACACTGGACAGGATTAGTTGAGGGTGTCCTCCAAGGAGGGAGGGTGCCCTATCCTGAGCGAAGAGGATTTTTCCAGAAAGAGCTAGACGAGTAGCTCCACCGCCAGTGCTCAACAGCGCCTACACCAGATGAACAATAGGAGCCTGCCAGTGATGGCTCTCTGAAAGACACTGGAGAGAAGAGTTTTGCCCATCCCCCTGTTCCCTGGTCATCAATTCTATTGCATTGCATTTCTCTCCCAATTACCATGTATCCTTTTGGTCGTTCCATTATTGAAGAAGGACACCTCTTTGCAACCCCGCTAGCTTATAGCTTGCTTGATAACAAGTTTGCCTTGGATCTTACTTTATAATGTTTACTTTCACAATTATGTTTTACCTATGAGGAAATGGTCTGATAGATGTTGCCTCTCTTTCCTTTTTCCCCAATGTTTGTTGCCTCGTCTATGCATCATACATTCCATCAGCTACAACGTGAAAGTAGGTTTCTGCCCTTAGTCAAAAGGGGTTGCTAACGCAAAGAATATGCCCATGTATACAATGTCTCCCGGCTTGTTGTGCCTGCTGTATAAGTACACCGACTCCCAAGAAAAAGGATATCCATGCGATACAAATGCTAAGATCATGCTTCAGAAAGAGATTGATGGGTTGATGAGCATTGATGCAGACACTTTTTAGGTCAACATGTCTCTTAGAGTTTCCCTGCTTAATAGCGAGCATTTGAAGACTTCTGAGTATTAAGATATTGATCATGTGAATAGAGATTTCCCCTCCTGATTAGAATTGTAAAGACCCTACCGGATAGTGCCAATAAAGCATTTAGCCACCCATGCTAAAAGGAGGGTCTGTTAGGTTTGAAAAAACCCCATTCTTATTATATACTTATTCCGTGCCATAGTAGGTTAGCAGTGTGCGGCTAAATGATGTTCCATTTGCATTCACGTTATGTAACCCACTGAGTTATCCTTGTAATGTGCAAGCCTCAGTTAGCAAGTGTGACTCCATTTTGTATTTCGCAATCCCCATTAGGCTGTGTCTGAACTAGGCCTCATTATTCGTATTGCTTGCCTCAGCAGAACACTGTATTCAGCTATTATTTCCTTCCCTGCTCAAGGTTGGATTCTGACTTACTAATGAATAGGCCATTCTGCCCTCGCATTCCTATCCTTGTGTGTAACTTTGCTCCCACGTTAGGAGACGCCGAGCCTCAGCACGGCAACCTTGAGACACTGATACCATCTGGCAGGTGGTAGCCCAGCCTTCTGTGCCTGCTTTGTTCACATTCGGCCTGAGCCGGTAACTTTCCACTGTGGGCGTGGTTGGAGGTTCTGGGAGGAATGATTATGTGTTGTGGGCTGTTGGGGGGTCAGTCCCTCGGCAGACATCTTAGGGTGCAAGTCAGATTGGACTCCTCTGCAGAGTATTGCTAATAAAAGCCTGTTTGTATTCTCTACTGTCTGACCGACTCTTCATTCTTGGGAAGGCATAGCAGGTGGTTGTAAGTAACCCGGGTGGCCCCTAAGGGCCACTTCCTTCAATTCCCAAAATGACCACTGGGATTAAAAGAACCCCACACTCCAAACTATATATTCCACCCACAAGGAGAAGGCCGAACTACTCCTTGCATGGGACATTGATCATTGAGAACTCACTGATCTTGCACTGAAGATTTAGACCTCATCCCAATCCCTCCTCCAGACCCCAGAGGGTTACAGAGAGTAGCGGCCGGCAACATTAACATCTGGTGGGGCGCGATGCCCAAAAAACTCACCAGAAGTATGTTGCTGGCCACAGGGTCGGGCCGCATCTCTCTCTTCTTCTGGTGCTCTCGAGCATAAAGGGAGGGACTTCCTCCCTTGTGCCATGTTAATCCAACCAATCCTGGAGCTGCCAGGCAGCTCCAGGATTGGTTGGAGCAGACTAACCCAGCGCTCATTTTGAGGCTGGGGACCTGTGGCTGCAATCCCTCGGCTGTTTCTCAGCCTTGAGATTGCAGCCTCTGAAGTGCACATGTCAAATTGGTCGGCTGTAGACAGCCGGCCAATCTTTCATGCGCATTGGCAGGGGGCTGACGTAATAGTACAATAGCACTAATCAGCCCCACCACCTGCCCTCACGCTGTAGCAGCACGAGCCTGCCACACATGATAACATGGTATTTTTTACCATTCTATGAATGTGTGTGCCTGCTGCACCGGCAGCAGGCGGGGCAACGCTCCTCCGCCATAACGGAGGAGCCGCCGCTGGTTATAGACCATTTATCTTTACGCTGTCATCATATACCACTACACATTAGGACTCGACACCCTTGCCGCTCACTATCCAAACTATTCCCTGGAACCCACTCAGAGAACCTAACCTTAACCACAGAACCTTGAACAAACACAATCTATTGCATGTCCCTATAACACACCAAGAGAAACTAAAAAACAAATCTCATATCAAGTCCATGCTTCTTAATTGCAGGTCTGCTGTAAGACACACAGCTGACATCACCGATCTCATCCTTGCTTATGTTCTCGACCGCCTTGTCTTAACGGAAACGTGGCTCAATGAATCCTACTCTCTCATTTTAGATATTCTACTTCCTCCCAACTATGACAATATCAAATTGGATAGATCTGGAAGAGTTGGTGATGGCATCGCTTGCACCTGCCGTTCAACACTCACATTGAAACCTGCACAAACTGCTACATTGCCCTCGTGTGAATACCTAGGGATTGAAATTTGGAACAATGGCAAGTCTGTATGCAACTACACACAATCTACCACCCCCGGGAAATAACTTATCTTTCATCGAACAAATAAGAGAGACCCTCTCTTCCAACGCAGACCAACACACCAACCAGATCTTCCTTGGGGATTTCAATATTCACTGGAATGACTCAAAGTAAGCCATACTGAAAACCTTCAAGGCCTTCCTCTCGGATCTCAACCTTACCCAGTCATGTAATGGACCAACACACAATAGAGGCCCCACCCTCAATCTAATCATTGCCAAGGACAATGTTATACACCTGGAATCTATATCCCCCTGTGATTAGCCAGATCAATACATAATTTCCTTCCTCATCTTGGAAAAGGTGCTTATTAGACAGGGTCAATCTCTTAAACCCAGACAACGGTCCTGAGACTTGAGAAATATTAACCTAACTGATTTATCTTCTATAAACAACAACCTCCTCCCACATACATGACGAAGGTGAATAATCTTACCCAACATTACATACAATCCATGTCAGACATTCTTGATACCATTGCTCCTAATCAACTAAAAAGAATACCCAGTAGACAATCCAACCCCTAGTTCAACAGCAACCTTAATGATGAAAGGCGCAACTTAAGGCTTTCCAGGAGATCATGGAGAATCTCTTCCTCCTTAGCACACCTCAAACACCTAAGGTTGACAAGAAGTTCTCACAACAAACTCATCTAAAGGTCAAAAGCAGATTACTTTAGGGCTCAACTTGACAATGCTAAAAACAGACCCAAAAAAATATACAAAATTGTCAAACAAAAAACTATTTGCAAATCTAACCACCATTCGGTAGTCCATGAGTCACTGCCCAGCAGAGTTGAATTCTCTGCCCATTTCATTGAAAAGATGAAGAAGATTGAATCTGAACTGCAACTCTCCTCACAGCACCTACTAAGCCAGGTCCAGCCCAGTCTCCTCCCAGTGAAGCCCTTGGTGGGATCCCCTCTTATTGGTTATACTACAAAAAACAATGCTACTTGGAATGCTTTCAAACTTCCAGATGAAGAAGAGATACTCAGACAATATTATCAATAAAACCCTCCACCCACTTCATATATCCTCTGCCTGCCAAGCTCACCAAAGAGCTTAGATCATCCATACTCCCGCTTTGGAGTAAGATTGTAAATGTATCTCTCTCAGGGTGTGATTCCTGAGTGTTAAAGGTAGGTCAAATCACCCCTATCCTAAAAAAACCTAATGCTGGCCTGTCCAACCTCAACAATTTCCGTCCAATTACCAACATTCCGACACTAGCAAAATTACTTGAGAAATGCGTACACCTACAACTCTACAATCACAATGAGCCGTTTCAGTTCCTTGAGCATTGCCAAACCGGCTTCAGAATGGGGCATAGCACTGAAACAGCTCAAACACGCATTGTAGATGACGCCCTGAGACTGCTTGGTAAGAACAATCCATGCCTGCTTACACTTCTTGGCCTCTCCTCTGCGTTCGACACGGTCAAACAAGACAGCATGATTGACCTTCTGGAGCGAAGGATGGGGCTATCTGGTCTTGTTTTAAATTGGTTTGCCTTATTCCTACATAACAGATCACAAAGAATCCAAATCAGCCAAACCCATTCTGTCATTGCTCTGGTCTTGATTGGAGTGCCCCAAGGACACACGCTCTCAACCATGTTATTCAACTTGTTCAAGGAATCTCTCACCGAAATTCTGAAGCAATTAAACATTCACAACCACATGTGAGTTGATGACACACAGTTATACCTGAAAATCTCCTCATCCAAAGATATTAAAACTCTCAACAGCACCCTAATGAAAACCCAAAAATGGTTAACCTGCCATCACGTTATGCTCAACACACTCAAAACGGAATTCCCCTTGATCGCCACTCACAATCACTCTGTCCTCATGGAAGAATGGCTCAAACAACTTACAGCTCTCAACTGCTCCCCCCACAATTTTGACTACACTAGATCACTAGGTATAACGTTGGACAAATAGTTGAATTTGCAAGATCATATCAGTGCACCCACCACGGTAGCCAATTTCCAACAAAACACACTAAGGAAACTCAAACCCTTTTTGCCCCCTGATGACTTTCAATTGGCAGTCCAATCCCTAGTCATCTCCCATTTAAATTATGGGAGTGCGACTCTTGCAGGCTTTCCCAAAGTTAAACTGACGCCTCTAAGGGCCACACTGAACCCTGATGCTGCTAGGCTCATCATTGGATCCAGAAGATCTGCCCACAACACACCAGACCTAGTACATCTAAAATGGGTCCTATTTGAAGCATGGATCCAACTAAAGATAGCCTGCATGACACACAAGGCCCTTCATCTTAATACCACCATCTACCTGGCCAATAAACTCGAACTGTCTGGTGATAGTTGTTCCTTAAGAAGCGCTAACTCCCTACTGTTGAAACCACAGAAGTTCAACAAAAAGATAACATACAACCACTCCTTCTCCGGTCTAGCCCCAAGAATATGGAATGCACTGCCTCCCGAAATCAGGCCAAACCCCTCGACTACCTCCTTCAAAAAGGAAGTAAAAATGATTATGCTGAAGAGATTCCTCAATGGAGGCCGGGAAGCCCATTAGCTTGACTAGTTTCTTGTGAGCACCTCCGTATTTTGAATCTGCCAGCCGTCTGTTATATTGTAACTGTAATGCTGCTTCTTATTCCATTTCTAACCGTATATACAACTTGTCTGCTATTTGTACTACTAGTTGTATTTGTTCAGCACTCTGATACCAGGATGGGTCATGTAAAACTTTTCAAATATATAAAATAAATTAATTGGCCAGAATGTTGCTTAAGTAAACCATGCCTGTGAGTAGTAACTATATTTTCTCTGCCCACTAGATGGTAGGATTACACCAAACTTTGACAAATCTGCAGACCTGACGTCTTGGCAGATAACACTAAATTGTCAGGGAAGGCATGAAGCCGTTCAGAGGTTGAAAGATTTCACACCACCCTTATTTCATTATTTCCGTTTTCTGTTTTAAAAAGTAACACCTCTATATGCCCCTTTTTTTTCAATCTTTTACCTCCCTTTACCTTTACCCACCCCTGAACCATAAACAGCCCTTACCTTTACCTCATCTGCCCTTGAACCCTTAAAACTACTTAAATCCCTTTACCTCCACCCACCACTAAGCCCTAAAGAACCCTACCTGCTCCGGAACCCTAAAAACCCCTTATCACTTCTTATCTCTACCTAACCCTGACCCCTAAAAACCCTTACTAACCTTTATCACTAAATGTCTTTGAACCCTAAAAACTTACCCATACCCACTCCTGAAGCCTAAAAAAACCCAGCTATAACCCTTGTTACCCTGTACCTTAACCCACCCCTGAACACTAAAACCTCATTTAAAACCCTTACCAACCTGAACCCTTATCCATCCATATCCATTAAATCACCCTTTTTAAATGACATAATAATTATGAAATTTCTTTTTTTTAAAAGTGGTGTGAATATATAATGTGCCCTTGTACCAGTACTTAATTTGTAAAGAAATAAGTGCCAGAGCCCTTGTCAGGAGACCACTGCAGCTTGCACCACCCATTGCGCTACTAACGACAATTCAGACTTTTTATACAATAAAAATAACTAATGGCTGCTACGCAGACTATTTGTAAAACTTTGGGAGGCAGGTATTAGTCATTTTTAATACATATAGAATTACTAAACAACTGTTGTAGTGTTCATCGCAAAATTAGGCAAACAGCGCCACCATGTGGCTGGAAGTCATAAGTCCCGGGGTTAACAATTAAGTGCTGGTGTGGAGCACTGGAAACCACCGGCTCAAATTAAGCACTGCCTTGTACTCTCTGTATATCTGTGTCCTGGCACAGTCCATGCCGTGTTCAGAATACAGGGTTTTACTCTAGGCTAAGTAATGAACACCCTTATATAACGCACTGCTAGTCTACATAGCTATATTTACAGAAGATTTAATGACATACGTGGTAAGTAGTCAGAGTTTCTGCACATAATGCATTTAATACATATCAGTAAAATGCTAAATCATTTAATCAATCATGAATATAATGCAAATTAAAAAATTAACTGCAGGAAAAATTAAATATGCAATATTGCAGTTCGTGAATAAATGCCTTAATAATAGATTGTAATAGTCCATGTGTATATAAAGCTAAACCTATCTCTCTCAAAAGTATTGACTATTCCTCTCTGAATGAGCAACAGTTCTAAAAGAATGAGGCTGAATTTTTGCAAAAACAAACTGTTCAATAATAATGCATGGAAAAAAAATGTTCAAGCTTTTGATCAAAACAGAATATTAGAGCACTGTCTAATTCGAAATAAAGATATTGCCCTTAAAGAGAATACAGGTTTTTTTGCACATTTTAATGTCGGGTAACTCTGCCAATGTTTTATTAATTGTTGGCAACTGAGTAAAAGCCCCTTCTTTGAAAACAGGAAATAAGGCCAGATTTACTAATTTTTCACACAATGCAGGCCCAACATATACATTTGTGCCTCATTGCTCAAAGGGAAAACAGAGCACAGCAGTATATCTACAAAGGTGGTCCCGCTGCTCGGATCTTCCCTGGTGCTCAAATAAGGCTGCCTTGTGTGACGCATAGTCTTGCACCATGGTGAAGATGTGAGTGTATGCTATCTAGCATAGGATTTATACTCAAGGCATAACTTCCAGTACAAATTCTTATGCGCAGGCAAATTCAGAAGGTTTCCTTCTACACATTGGGTGTGTACTGTGCACTGCCGCACAAATGCAAAGTGTCCATTTAAAAAAAAAGTTTTTAGAGAATTGCTTGCTTGTGTCTGCTCCAAGCAGGCATTAGATTTTGATGCAAAGCTCGGTCTGGCCATCCTTGCAGATTGGGCTCTAAATCAAGACCTATGGGTGTTGTTGCAATTGGGTTCCAACCATTCAGTATGCCTGGATTATTTTGCTTTTTGGATCACCCGGTTTTGGACTAACACCTGTTTACCATCAGTGTTTGCCATTTAAGATAAGGCCACTGCGGCGCGGTAAGGGACACTTGGATAGTTCATCTGTGCACACGTGTGAGGGCTGCGTGTGGAAGGCTACTGCCATGCACAGCCCAGTAAATGCACACCAGTAGCCAGGTGCAGAGGGGACTCTGCAGGATTAGATATTGACCTGGGGTAGGCCTTATTATTTTAGTGTGCACTAGTAGGGAAAGTCAGTGTGATTTACTGGTTTTGTCTGTAATGACACTTTATTATACACATAGGGAGGAAACTGCCTTAGAGTGCTTCCCTAGGGCCTACAGAGACCAGCGAGGTATCGAATTGGGGTGCTACCTGTTTGGGAAAATCAAATCTGCAAGTTCCACAATGATATCTGTACAACTTATGGGTCATCCAGAATTGTGATATTTCTCTGGTTCAGTGTCAGAGCCCAGGCCACTTGTCATCCTGCTATGCAAGGCTAATTACATTTCTCTCCAGCAGCAGGAACAAAGACCTCCCCACACAAAAGGAGCAATTAACAGTGCTTCACTCAGATCCTGAGGAAGAAAGGGGTGGGGTAGAATGATCTGCATCAATCAATCAGCTGTCACACTGTACCATTGATGGGCCTATATAGTAAATGAGAGGGACCCCTTTCTGACACACCAAGGGGATAGGGTACTATCAACAAGTAAAAAGAAGGGTTTCCCCTTGGTACCTACTTATTAAAATGGAGGCAAAAACACAGCAACCAGCTCACCATTCAACCAGAGACTCAGGTAGACATTATCATAATGTCTGCACATCCGAAAGGAGAGGGTAAAAGTGAAGAGTATTCCAAATGTAGTGAAAAGAGGATTTATTTATATAAAATTAGCAATGTATTTAATACAATAAAATAATTTTTTTTCCCCATACAATGGATCTCCCATTTGAAAATCTAGTGAGAAAGGCCCTGGCAGTGATGTCAGCAAGGGACAGAGCTGAGGTCCCCAGAGGAGATGTGACTAGTGACTCCTGGTTGATGCCATCTTGAACTGTCCCTGCATGCTGTGCAGGAGGGTTGGGACAGGGGTGAAGAGGTGACGTAGCACCCTAGGAAGGGGTGCCTGGCTTCCGGTACCTTCCTCTCCCCTTTAAAAGCTCTTGCACAAGGAGGAGACACTCCCTTGCGATTTCCGTGCTCTTCACTGCTGGACCCTGGGGCCACCATGGAGAAACTGGACAGAAGAACCCCCTGATTCCCACAAAGAAGTAAGAACTCTGCCCAGTTGATCCCAGGACCAGTGGGTCTCCCAAAGGGCCAGTGAGGCTGGCCCCCTTACACACCTTGGGGACCAGTTGGGGGTAAACCCTGTACTTCTGAGCCCAGAAAACAAGCCCATGAGGAAGGCTGGAGCAAGGAGCCAGGAGAATCAGCTCCATGATTATAACACTGCTTTGGATGTCAGAAGGTCTGCTGCAACTGCCCCTGGTGGCTAGAACTTACCACATGGAGTAAAATTAGCCTAGGATCGTCAAATTCGACCAAAGGGCCAGAGTTGTGGCATTTTAAAGTTTAGCAACCTTTTTTTCCTCTTGCCCTGAAGTGTGTGGGGCTCCTCTGCCATCCCTTACATTACCCCCAGTGTGGGCCAGGGCGCAAGGAGACATCCCTGCCTGCAGGGAGAGAGAATCTCCGGCTTCCGTGGCCGCACACAGAGATGCGGCCACTTGGGAGCCAGTGAGGCAGTGAGGGGTGGGCTCCCTCACCTACCCCCAACGGTTGGGGAATTAGGGTGCCTGGGAGGGACTGGGCACCCCGAACCAAAGGAAAGGGCAGTAGAAACAAAGCTTAATGGCTCTCCCTGACACAACAGGAGAGCCGCGGATAAAATATTCACTGCTCCCGGCTGGGGCACTCCATGATGCCCTGCCGGGATTCTTCATTTGCATATTCGTCATGCCTTATGCCCCAGGAGGATTGGGGCACCACCTACAGATTTGAAAAGTGGTGTGGGGAGCTGTAGGAGTGACGGCAGCACCCCCAGCAGTAATGTTTACACAACTGACCCTATGTTTGTGGGGTCAATGAATCCATGACCCTTTGGTATTTCCATTCCATTTTTAAAAGCATTCCCAAGATTGGAGCTTTTGCTTTGCAACTGGGGGTGCAGTATTCTCTAGGGGCTTATTTTTTGGTTGTATGTATTGTGGTCTTAAGGTGTTTAAAACAAATTTATGTATACAGTGCTTTCTAGGGGCTAGGTCTCTAATTACATGTAATGTTATCAAAATGAGATGCCCTCTATGGACTGCCTTTTTCATTGTCATGACTGGAAAGATATAAAAGATTCCCAGAAAACAAAGTACAGGAGTAAACCTGTTAACCCAGGTGAGACCGGGTGGTGTGAGGGATTTTGTGAGGTATAAAGTAATATTTGTAAGTAGTTGTAACTGTAGTGCTGTTACAACTAATAACAAATATTACTTTATACCTCACAAAATCCTGTTGTGGTCTCCCTTCATTTGTTCTCCCTTCCTGTGATTTATACTATCATCATAATTGTCCTCCCAAATGATACACAAAGAAAAGCACAGAGAGGCAACATAAGTATAAAAGAGCACAAATGCAAAGCAAGAGAATCTATCCGGACTCTTCAGTGATGTTATATCTGATCCTTTAATGGATACTTGAACCACAAACGACGTAAGGCGATGAAAAAATGCAGCCAACGCGTTTCGCCCTAAATAGGGCTTCCTCAGGGCTCAAATTAATGAAGTTCAATTCCAGAATATGAAGTCAATCCCAGTCATAATCATTGGTGTGTACCCAAGTTCTCGTAAAGTCCGTAATTGCTCAAAACGTTGAAATTAGATTCCAAATTATAAGGTCAAATCCAGTTCCTGATCCTTGTATTCAGACAAACTGTAGAGTACTCACTATGATAGGTGAGACATGTATAATCTCTTCGTTTTAGTAGAGGTTAGTCCATGAGCACATTTCGAACGACGCAGTATCTTTCAACCTGCCGCCGAACTGAAAATGCTAAACAAATATTACTTTATACCTCACAAAATCCTGTTGTGGTCTCCCTTCCTTTGTTCTCCCTTCCTGTGATTTATACTATCATCATAATTGTCCTCCCAAATGATCACCAGTTGAGACATTGTTACTTTGGTACATAAAAGATTCCCAGGCACATGTTTTGCTTATTTTTAAATGCTTTATTGGCATAATAATGCGGACAGTGATTATGGCTCACAGTGAATATGCTTCATTAATTGTAATAAGTGCATTTACACATGGTTATTATGGATGGTCAAATTTACCTACAAAATGATATCTTTAATATGTGGTTTGTGGATCTTGAACCTTTGACCAAGCCAGTAGACTTACCTTGTGTGTGTGTGTGTGTGTGTGTGTGTGCGCGTGCGTGCGTGCGTGTGTGTGTGTGTGTGCGTGTGTGATAAATGTACTTTTTCTTTGTCTAAAGAAAAAGCACTGACTGGGCAACGGTGAATACTAGCCCACACCCCCCTCCCCTGAGTAGGTCTTAGACTGCTCTGCCTCGCTACCTTGAGAGAGACAAGTGCTACAATGGGGTGCTGTGCTTGGTTCACAGCAAGGAAATTTGTGGACCTATTACTTGTGCACGCCACACAACTAATAATCCAATTTCCTACAGGTGTTTGCTGTGACCTGTTCCAGTTATATCGCCTAACCGTAAAGCAGTGCAAAGAGATTTTTGTACTGTGGAAAGGACAACTTTGTAGCAGAATACCTTTTATCCTGGATAGTTAATGCCATGATCTGATAAGTATCAAGGTAGCCCTGTCACGGAGCCTTAGATCTGGGCCTAAATGGCTTATCCCCTTGCTTCATCTACTAACTTTGACCTTCCATGCATTTTAATTTAACCCTGAGTGCTTTTCAGTGCTTTCACGATTGGCCTTGCTCCCAGGATGATGCACATGGTAGTTGCAAGCCTTGCTAGCATGCCACAAACACTGTCTCGCACTCTGCTGGGATTGTGTTAACAGAATGCCATCAGCACAAATAAAGTCTTACTCATAGTCAACACAATATCCTGCTCTGTAAGGCAAAAGCTATATTTTGCTCATCAGTTACAAAACCTGGCCATGGAAGAGTCTGAAGCCTCTTCATGCAGGGGTCAAATTCAGCACTTAAAACGTACTCAAATGCATGCACGTGGTCAGAAACTGTTCCAAGTGACAGAAAAGGTAAGGGGATGTAGCTTAGAATGCTCACTAGAGAAGATTGGAAGCAGAATAGACCATTAGATGCACCTCTGAATTGCCAGCTGTCCAGAAAAAGCAAACACATAGGCCTCCTCTACATTCATGAGAAACCAGTCTCTTCAAACCCCGACTTGGATTAATTCCCACCTAGTTATTTAATTACTTGCGCTGACAAGAAGACAGACCAGGAGGTGGAATCTGCGTTTTCCACAAAGCCTCTGTCCAATGCTCCTCACAAATACCCTCCCAACTCTAAACCTTCCAATGCCTCTCTGTTGAAATCAAAACAGCAAAACTGAAACCTATGACCATCCACACTATCTACTCCAGCTGGGACAAAACATTCTAAGCCAGATTATCATTATTTCAAGCAATGCAGCAAGACAACTTGTTGTACTGCGCTATGCTGCATGAAGAGGAAAGGGCTGGAATGCGTCATATTTACCAATATATGGCGCATTCCTGCGCTTTGCCTACGCTGGCACACAATCTGCTGCATAGCGCCAATGCAGGCACCCTTTTGCCATGGTGAAAGTGTGCCTGCGTTGCAGATTGGATTGTTTTTGTGCAGGAGGGGACAGAAAGAGGAAACAATGAGTAGAAATATATTTCTCCTTGTTGCGCCTACCACACGTGGATGTGTGGGAACACTCACGCTCCACATTTGGAACGCCTTCCCAGGGGTAGGGTAACGCAAGGCAGCGACTTGCACTGCCTTGCCTCACTCCAGATTTAACAAGCAATACAGGGCCATGCAAGGTGGCCTTGAGTTGCTTGGTAAATCTCACTTAAGTATTGCGTTGCCCTTGCAACACCAAGAGTGACGCAAGGGCAAAGCAATACAATGATAAATCTGGCCCTCTATTTATGGATGAAATGATTGAGTTTAACACTAAAAACTCCATCTCTACTGAAAACCAAATATTTTTGGGAGATTTCTATCTCCACTGCTCCACTGGGGACAACAGCTCAACCCCACAGTCTCTCAAGTTGAAGCATTCCTAGCCAAAAACGATCTCGAACAATCTTACACCAACACAACCCGCATGAAGGGAAACATACTTGTCTGGATAATCTTGACAAGAGGAAACATCAAAAACGATCATCCCCGTGAAGTCGCCTCTTTGGACCACCAACGAATACCTGTCAAACGCCTATGTTCCAAACAAACTCACCAGGGACAACCCAAATACTAAAAAAGGGTAGATCACAAACTTCAAGGAAGCAGACCTAAACTCCCTAGAAAACAGAATCTCTACAAAACTTACAACTACCCCAACCAAGAAGGGTCCCAACCACTCTCTGGCCAACATTAACAAAACCCTACTTGAAGTTTTGGGCGAAATGGCACCAAAGAAGCTAAGAAGAGACTAAGGGGCCCATTACGATACCCGGCGTAAAAGAATCCGCCAGGCATGGAAGCGGCAAAAATCCGCCCGCACACACCGTCTGAACACCGACCACGCCATTACGATGACACAAACCGAAAACCGCCATCGGCGGAAAAATCACACAAAATACCGCCCGCCAACGTCCGAGTCGGAGTCAAACCGCCCGCCACGGACGGAAACACGCACGACAACACAAAACCGCCCGCCCTCACGGCCGACACACCGCACGTGAAATTACGATCGCACCGCCATGAGCGCGGGAAAACCACAAATATACCGCCCGCCAGCGCAAACAACGCCGATGAGAATCGACACGGCAGAAGCCATGGCGCCCACGTACCTGCACAGAAACCATCCGCACACAAAACCAATAGCACACAACATGGCCAACAAGTCCACACAGCAAGGCACGCACAAATACACAAGCACAGTACACATCCCGAAAACACCCCCGGACAAACAAAAAATACAAAGGCCAGAACCCCA
This sequence comes from Calotriton arnoldi, assembly GCA_963921515.1. NCBI lineage: Eukaryota > Metazoa > Chordata > Amphibia > Caudata > Salamandridae > Calotriton > Calotriton arnoldi. The sequence continues at coordinate 95,722 of CAWUFW010020482.1, forward strand.
GACACAACACACCTGAAAACAACAGACCATGAGGACACACCCACATAGGTAAGTACAAAAGCAGCACTCCCACAGACCACAACCCCTTGCTACATTGCAAACCAGAGAGGAGAGGAGAGGACACAGTGACACAGCAAGGACAGCAGCACACCACAGAAACGCACACATCACAACCACCACCACCACCACCACCACCACCAAACACCTGCACCACAAACCCCCTGCACATTACACAACACACACCGCACCAGCACCACAAACACCATGGCACCACAAAGAATGCCCAAGTTCACGCCCATTGAGCTGACGGTCATGGTCGACGAGATCATCAAGGTGTACCCACAAATCTATGGGAACATGGTCCAGCACACACCACTAGCCACCAGAAACAGAATGTGGAACCGGATCGTAGACCAGGTCAATGCAGTCGGGACCCTGCCCAGGAACAGAGGAGAAATAAACAAACGTTGGAATGACGTCAAGAGCCTGGTCAAGAAGAAGGAGGGCAAAAACAGAGAGCTGGCTGCCGTCACTGGCGGAGGGAATCCCGCACTCTTCAAGACCTTCAAAGCATGGGAGGAGAAGGTGCGAGTCGTAATACATCCGGAGATCCTCGCCGGATTAGCAGGGGGAGTGGAGGCTGGTAAGTACAAACTAATGTATACCAGCACACCGCTATGTACGCACATGCACTACCACCATGCCACAGCTCCCAGGGACAAACACCCCCATGTCCAGCACACAATACACAACACATCACACACACATGCAACAGACACCACCACACACAGCCCAAACAGAACAACTGTAAGATACGTGGGGACATGTGTACACTCAGCCAGCCACGTAACCACCAACAGGTCCCCAAATATGCCAGAAGCGCCACAACGAGCACCCACCACACCCATGTGTCCGCCACAGCTGCACTAACCGACAAGTAACAGGTAAGTGGCAGGAACACAAAGTGCAGTGGGTGGGACGGTGGACAGCCCAAGTACAACACACACCAGGCCCCTAGTCCCACAGCACAGCAAGGAGGAGCATCCCCCACACCCCACAGCCACGTGTCAGCCACCGCAGTGCACAACGACAGCCGAAAGGCAGACATCACGGTCCACAGCAATAGGTGTCAGTGGGTGTCCAGCCACCCCCACGACCCACAACACCCCCCCACCCCCACAGACCTGCAACATGGAGCACCCCCCGCTTAGAGCCATGTGGCATCCAGTACAGTGCACGCACGAACAACTTGCAGGTGGGAAACTGGACAGGGCTGGATTACTGGAGGCATGAGGACCGGAACACGACCAACACATGGGACATGTCACGTAGCAGACGAACACGCAGCACCGCCCACCGTCACGAACAAGTGAACAATGTGCACACGGACATGAACAACAGACTCACACCCCACATGACCCATCACAGACATAGCAACACCCAAGGAGCCACGTCTGCATGCACAAGCCACACTGAATATAGTACCACACGGCAGCCACTGTGCAACTCATCACACACAACCGAAACACCATTGAAGTCCTGTCCATGTAGCCCCTACTGCCTGTCAACCACACACCCCACAACTACGCCTATGTAAGACAAACAACACTAGACGCAACAGAGCGGAACAACATAAATGCACACGAACACCACTGAACCCATCAAACACACAGACACACCATGCACATACAACATACCATCCATCCCATCCGTCAGCCCCAGTCTCATGAAAGGCATGTCATCCGCACAGCTGCCACACATACAGCAGTCACGCTAAGATACATGCCCATGACCAACCATGTGCCAGAAGTCAATGAAGCGCACGACACACTGTGAGCAACAACACACAACATGGGCCACACCCCCCCGAGCACTGCAGTGATGCACATGGCACAGGGCAGCACGCACACCAAGGAGATGGGACAACTGCAATACGTTGGCTGGCACACAACCATCACTCACTCATAACGATGCGTCCAATGCCATGTCCAGTAATCACAACAGACAGCAAATATGCAGGCCATGTCAAGCATGCACACACCTCAAACCATGCACTGTCATGCTGCCACAACACATGTCACGTTCGGCACCCATGGCTCACAGCATGTACCCCAAAAGCATATTCCCTCCCAAATGCGAATCTGGGGCATGGCCCCCATGTTGCCATATGCGTTCCTAAGCGTTCCATTTGAACCCCAAAAGCATATTCCCACCCAAATGCGAATCTGGGGCATGGCCCCCATGTTGCCATATGCGTTCCTAAGCGTTCCATTTGAACCCCAAAAGCATATTCCCACCCAAATGCGAATCTGGGGCATGGCCCCCATGTTGCCATATGCGTTCCTAAGCGTTCCATTTGAACCCCAAAAGCATATTCCCACCCAAATGCGAATCTGGGGCATGGCCCCCATGTTGCCATATGCGTTCCTAAGCGTCCCATCTGAACACCAAAAGCAAAGTACAAACCAGACCCAGGATGGGCCAGGAGCCCGCATACACCAGAGTCACAATAAGTAGGGGCACAGCAACACACCCATCGGCATGGCCAATCCGTCCCATGCCACATGTGCACAGCACACAGTCCCATTGCCAAGCACACACAACTACAGATGCTACAGCCACACACACGCCTCCGGGAAACCCATGTACGAGATTGCACGAACTGTTAATGTCAGACGACAAATACATACTTCGCCAGGTGCAACACAATAACAAATCTCGGGGCATATTAGCAAGACCGGCGATAAAATTATCGCCGTTTTAGCGGCAGTTTCCTGCCGCTAAAACGGCGATAATGGGCTTGCTAATATGCATTATAGAATTCCAATAGAAGCCCAGGTTAGATGTCCTGCACATCCAACCTGGGCCTCTATTGGAATTCTATAACGCATATTAGCAAGCCCATTATCGCCGCTTTAGCGGCAGTTTCCTGCCGCTAAAACGGCGATAATTTTATCGCCGGTCTTGCTAATATGCCCCCTCATTCTCTCCACAGGTGACAAACTGCTGGATGCTGGGGATGGAGCCAGCAGCCAGCACAGCCAGCCTACAAGCCCCCAACGAGGACACACGGATCTGGAGGATCTGTCCTCCTCTTCGGACACGGACCACCAAGCAGGCCCATCTGGTGTGGCAGGGCCCAGCCGCTCCCCAGGACCCCTCCTACCCACCAACCCATCATCCAGGGCTGCTGAACATTCCCAGCCCCCTGCTGCCAATGTCGTTGCGGCCACACCCACGGTCATTGTGGCCACTACCACTGCCGCAACCGCCACCATCGCCGCACCGACCACCACCGCCGCCACCACGTCTTCGCTGGCACCAGCCCCAGCGCAGGTGGTGGCCCGGCCGACTGGATCCACCCTGGGAGCCACAGCGAGGACCGTGGTGAGCAATGTGGCTAGTGGGCAGGCCGGTGGCAGCAGGACTGGTAGGAGGAGCAGGGTCAGGGAAACGCCAGCCTCCCCTGGGAGCCATGCCCTGCCTCAAATGGCCAGAGTCCTTGGGGCCTATGAAGAGGCCCAAGGACAATGGGTCCGGTCTGCTTCAGACACGCGTAAGGTGCTGGGGGTGCTGAGGTCCATGGACACCCGTATGGGCCAACTCGTGGACCTCATGGGCCAGCTGGTGGTGGCGGTGAGGTCACAGCCAGGGACAGCAGCTCCCCCTCCGCCACCACCTGCCGGGGCGCAGGGTGGAGCAGCAGTGTCCAGTTCCCCTGCGTCCACAGCCAGTGAGCACACCTCAACCACCAGCATGTCGCAAGCAGGCACCCCCCCTCGCAAACGTGGAAGGGGCCGTCCGAAGTGGAAACAGATCTCCCGGGAGGACTTCGCATGCTCCAAACGCAAGTGAGGCAGCCAGCCAGCCTTCCGCCAGCCTTCCTTGACCAGCCACTGCATTGACTTGGACTACGATCCCTCTCCACACAGCCATCTGGATGGCATGTGTGTGTTGGACTATGGACATAGAACCAGTGGGTACACCCTGAGCATCACGCAGCCATGACCGACAGCTCATTGTCACTGCACGCACCACTTTTGTCATCACCTTACACACAATCACATGTCACAGTTTGAAATAAATGCACCTTTTACACTAACTGCTGTTTGTGCCCTGTGTTTTATTTGTACGGAATACAACGGCCACCTTGGGCGGAAAGGCACCTGATGCGTGGCATGGCAATTGAATCCGGAGGGCCTGTAGGGACCTAGGGGTGGGAGACAGAACAGGAGCACATTCAATGAGTGTGTCACACACCCATCACACAGTACATGTCAACAACTACAAGCAATGTACACACATCGCACAGAGCAATAGGGCACAATGCCACAGCCACCAACAGTGGCATACTACCCTGGCCATGGAGCGTTGACACACAGCACGCAGTGAACAAACGGCCACCCTGACACAGCACACACACACCTGCACAGATACAGCCACATCAGCCGTCGTAAATGGACACTCACCGTCAAGTGAAGTAGCGGGCGATGAGCTGCTGCCGCACATTACCAGCTTCCTCCTCTCCGCTGTCCTCCTCACTCGAGCTGTCCTGGTCTGCGGGCTGGGGCCCTGGTTGATCTCCGTCATCCACGATGAGGGGGATCTGCTTCCGAATGGCCAGATTGTGCAGCATGCAGCACGCCACCACTATCCGGCACACCTTCTGTGGGGAGTACGCCAGCGCACCCCGGTGCGGTCCAGGCACCTGAACCTGGACTTGAGGAGGCCAAAGGTACGCTCGACCACACGTCTGGTCCTCCCATGTGCCTCATTGTAGCGATCGTCTGCTGGGGTGCGAGGATTCCTCAATGGACTGAGCAGCCATGCCCCATTCGGGTACGCAGAGTCACCTGGGTGTGAGGGACACAGAGAACCGTTGCTATTCCAACTGGACAGGGGACAGCATCGCACAACCAGCACGCTACACCACTCCACATACTCACCGACAATACAGGCACGATCCTGTTGCATATTGGACATCAGTCGTGGCAAGATGCTGTTGCGCATTATGTGTGCGTCATGGGCCGAGCCTGGGAACTTTGCACACACGTGGGTGATCACCATGTCCGCAAGGCACACCACTTGCACATTCAGGGAGTGCGTGTGCTTCCTGTTGTGGTACAGGTGCTCAGTGGCCTGTGGTGGAACAAGGCCGACATGTGTGCAGTCAATGGCTCCAACGACGTGTGGGATTCTGCCAAGGGCATAGAATGCACCCTTCACTGCCGCCAATTCACGAGCCCTGGGGAAGCGGATGTACCTGTTTCGGTACAGCATCATGGCTGCCAGTACATCCCTCAGCACCTTGCTGAACATGGGCTGGGACATCCCTCCTCCAATGCCCACTGTGTGCTGGAATGACCCAGTGGCGAAGAAATGCATGGTGGCCATCACCTTAGCCGTGGGGGTGACAGCAGTCGGATACACCCTGCGGGGACGGAGATGGGGTTCTAACATGGCACACAGTCAATGCAGGGTTGGCCTGTCCAGCCGAAACTTCCTAATAACCTCTGTATCGTCCATGTCCGCCAGCAATTGGTATGGGCGGTCAATGTTCGGTCTCCGCCTAGGGACAATGGCAGAGGACACATGTCAGAGCAACACGACACATAGCAATTTCGCATACACATCACTGACATGACTGAGCAAGCACATGAGCCACAGCCCAGCTGTCAAGCTGGGACGGCACGGCCACAATACACTTACACAGGTCTCCCAACAATGGCAATGGCTAGTGATACAAACCACTGCCATGTGCATGCACATGGGGATCTAGACTTGCGGGGCATGCTGATGGGGACTGACTGCATATCCGTCAAGCGGCAACGCCACGGCAACATGAATGTCTGCTGAGCATGGAACTGCTTCCGCGGCTGGATGAGTATGGCACACGACGACGACGATGTGGGCACAGGCTGAGCGGCCAAAACAAGTGGGACCTGTGGCACGAGGGGATATGAGACAGTAGTAGGTGTCAGCACTGCACCCTATGTACAGCACTGTACGGATCACACCTCCCGAAACATTGACAGGTGTCCACATTGACAGCCCCATGCCAAGACGGCTGTGTGCTTGCAGTCACACGTCACAGGTGAGAGGTTACATTGCACGTGCCAGGTGGCAGACGTACATAGTGGGAGCTGGCATGTGTGTGCATGTGTCTCCTGTTCAGGATCCACCAGATGGGCGCTGACTCTGTACTGACCATTGGACACAGCATGTTCCGTGGAAGGCTTGTGTGTGTGGGATGGTGGCACTGGATGTGCCTCCGTTGGGTGGGGGGCCATGCACAGGGCGGGTACGTCGATGATTGCGCATTGTTGGTCACGGTGGGTGCACCAACTGAAGATGTGTTGCCCTGTGTTCAATTCCTATGTCCGCATGATGATGGACTGTAGATGTGGGCAGACTACACATTGGTCGATGTGCTGTCTATATGCATGTGCCTTCACACCAGGCACAGCTGCCCCTGCACATGTGACCCCTGCTGGACTCGCTGCTGGGTCTGTGGAGCTGATGCACCTTCTGCGCGTGGGGCGGACAGCTCTCCTCACTTCCCTCATTGCGCATGTCATGACTTTGCCGCAGGTGACATGGATCATGGAGGGCCCACATGTACGCGTGGGTAGGCTACACATGATTGTACACTGGTCGCCACCCCCAGTCAGTGTTTCGAATGGGAAGGTTGTCGTGCTGGTGGTATGTTCGATGTGGCGGATGGGCGGGCCTAGGTGCGGGCTTACATTCCGGACATGGGGGGTAGTTGGATTGGCGACTAGTTGCAGTACACACGGGACACGTCTCTTCCTTTCCACATCTGGGTCATCCCTTGTACTAACTGACAGTGATACAGTCATCTTCGACCCAGCCCTCATGTCCTCCCCTCGCTCCCCCAATATGCATGCTCACCTGCGAGGCTAGCGCTTGCACAGGCAGCCCCAAGCTCGCACCAGAGAGGGCAAGGAGTGTATGTGTGGGTCCAGTTGCACGAGTGGGCTGTCTCAGGGTATGATGTGTTGCGGGACGCCGTCCACCTGCGTGGTGCCCCAAATGGAGACCCGGCCTGCATGGACTATGCATCTTAGTCTTCGCCTTCCGGATCCGCCACCTGCGACACCCAGTGGCTGTGGCTGCCCTTGCGGCCATGCCGCGTCCGTCTGTGACTGATGGCCCACACATTCACTCTTTGGCCTCTCTGGGGAGGGCTCGGGGGTGGTGGCGCACGCGCTTGCACTTAGTCGCAATGGCATGTGGCGTGGTTGGTATGATGGGCAATGGATGGGATGGTGCGAGCCACCTCCCGTGACGTCAGTGCTGCTCGTGCTGTGGTGCGTCCCCCTACACTTCCATTTGACTTGTGCCATGCTAGACGTTGAGGTTCTATTGCCTGCGTGATATGACCAGGAGGAGCGCGAGGAGACCTCTCACACACCATGCTCCACTGCCATCCCGTGCCCTGTATCGCCTGTGCGGATTGACTATGTTGGGGTTACACCTGGTCGACTGGGGCTGTGTGTGCCTTGTCAAGGGGCATGGCGGGCGCACAACAGGATCCAGCTTGTCCACAGAGGGTGGGCTGAGGTGCGCCTGGTACCGCTTTGTACGTGTGCCCGGCTGCTGTGCACACACGTGTTCACTTCCCCCCGACAGGTGTCGTCTCACAATGCCCAGGGAAGCGGTGGTGTACTGTTCATGACCCCTCCCAACACGGCGTGCTCCAACTTGGCATGTGCGCATCTACCCGTCACACCCACCCACCTGAGCACTGCGTCCATACGACTTCACACGACACATGTGTGTCTTCCACAGTTGTGCTACTCATTTGCGTTGACATCCAATACCAGTGGACTACATGGTCATGTCACGACTGCCGTGTACTTCACATACTCTCATCCTCTCTCATTCGTACTTGTGAAATGAGTCAGCGGAGACAGTTTTGGTTTCAAACATTATATTGAGTCTTCTGTCCTCTGTGATGCAGTATAGTGGACACTACTGGCAGCGGAATACATGTTGAGGATATACTGAGCATGATTGCAAATGGGATAGGGTGTGGGGTTACATGTGATTGGCTGTTGCATGTGGGATGTGGGCTTCAGAGTGACATCTGCTTGGCCAAGGCTGTGCTAATGTACATTTACGTATAGCTGCGGAGCTGCGGACTTTGACACAGACGGTATACATGTAGCCTACCAGACCGCTTGGCATCATGGGCACAGTCCATCTCAGTTCCATGTGACAGGTTTGCTGCGGTTGTTCCTCATGCACGCGTGCATGTGAGTTGACATCAGGGCATGTGCTTGCGTGCATGCAGCGGCGTGCCACTTGTTGTTGCACTGTGGTGGTTACTGGACATGTCACAGTCACTGGGGTCGTGTTGTTGTTGTATGCACTTGTCGTCCATGCAAAGGTCCTGGTATGGGATTCCCGGGGCGGGGGTGGGAGGGGTGCAGCACCCACAGACTTCAGGCGACCTATTCATGTCCACTGAGCGGTGTGTGTGTCCATGGGCGCTGGATCCATGTCGTGTCCTGGTTGTTCGTGCAGTTCCGTCCATGTGGGTGCGATACACAGAGCCCATGCCACTGCCTCCCACGATGCATGCGGTGTTCCTGGATGTGATGGGGAACAGTGTGCATGTCCCGGTCATATCCGATGTCATGGCGATGTCGTTGATGGTGTGGTTACAGTTGCCGGTCGTTTGGTATGGCTGTTGTGGTGGTGACTGGCCAGTCCGTGCGGAAGCTAAGCATGGGTGCGTGGTTGGACATCATAGGTCAATCGGGGAACCTGCGTTGTGGTCCGACGAATTGACAGGTTGTCAGGTATGCGATGCCGTCCAGCAGGGCTTCCATGTCATTGGTGGTGTACATGTTTGCCAGCCAATGTAGCGGATGGTGGCTGTCAAGGTGTTGTTCGTAAGTTGTCCCTTGGAGGACCATGATGGGGCATGCTGGGTGACATTCGATGTAGCTGTTCTCGATGATCCGTCGTGTGGAGGCACAGTGGTCCCATTTCAGTGCGGGTGCGATGTTGGCCACATACGCCATGCCCCCATAGGCAGAGCAGGCCCTGTCGTGTGCGTCCAGAGGGAGGAGTAGTGGTAGCAGGTCCGCCTTCAGACATGCCGGGTTGGAGAGGCATATCTCCACGGGATGCTGGTAGGGACACCTCCGACAGTAGAAGACGGGCATGACGCAGCTGAACAATGTGATGCGGTAAGTCAGTCGGTAACTTACGTTCAGCAGGGACAGGAGATCGCATCCCAATGTATGAAACAGGTTGGTTTTGTACAGCTTGAGCTGTTCGGCGTAGTTGGGTAGGTGTGTTGCGGTTGCCATTTCGCAGCGGTGCGTTGTGGTGGCGTGCTCCGGCTGTGTGTGCAGTCTGCAATGTGCACGCTCCGAGGTTGCTGTGAGCTCTGTGTAGTCGTAGGGAGACAGGACTTGTGTTCTGTTGGCTTGTTTGGAGGACACGGGCCCTCTTCCCACATGCTTCTCAGACAGTTCAAGGTCAGTGATGTGTGACTCCTTCCAATTAACTTGCATGTGGCCGACATGGGGGAGTGTTTTCTTCTTTCTTCCCCGTCCGTTGTGTGCTTCTGTGATATGCGCTATCTGCCCTGTGGTCGGTCTCCTCGGCAAGCCTGTGTTGGTCTATTCTTGGACAATGGCTGTATTCACCGGCTTCTGTCGTAGGGCTGTGGTTTCGGAGTTGGAATGGAAGGTCATTCAGTGCTGTCTGCTCTCCCTTGTGTGGGCGGCAGGCTGCCTTTCCGCTCTGCGTTGGGCCTTGTGTGTGAATGTTATTCTTGGGCCACCTGTTGTCGGTCCCCGGGCTCTTTGGTGTTCCGTTTTATATGTCTTGTTCATATGTGCAGGGTGGTATGGGTGTTTCAGTGTGGTACTGGCGTTCCTCTTCCCGAAGGGGCCCTGCTTCTCCTAGTTGGTGTTGCCGCCGCTGTGTGCTACGCCATGTTTGTTACACTGGGGTGTGTCCTGCTGTTGCGTGACTTCACTGACATGTGTGCGTCGGTTGTGTGGCGTTGGGTGTTGTCCGTGAATTGGGCGTTGGGGACATGTCTGTGGCAGGCCTGTCACGTGTCATGTGCGTTCGGGGTGGGGCTGATGTGTGTGCTGCTTGGTTGTGTCCCTGTGTCTGTGTGCGACGCATGCATGGCGCTGCGGTTGGCCTCTGCGTTGTGCGCATGTGTGGCGGCGTCATCGCCGCTTTGGGGCCGTGACGGGGTCGTTGGTTCCTAGTCCCAGGTGGTGTGTACACATGTGTTACGCGATGTTACGATTTGGCCTGTGTGTCATATGTGGATGCAATGGTGGATGTGTAGTGTACACGCGCTGGTGGGGGTTGTCCGCTTTTTCCGCCCTTGCACTGTGTGCGCTGTTTGCGTGCACTTGTTGTGTGTGTGCCTACCTGCGTCTCCGCGGTACGTTGCGTCCTTGGTGGTGCATCAGCAAGAGCATGGGGAGGGCCTGCAGTGCTGGATTCATGCTCGGGGAGCCGCTTCTTCGTTGTCCGTGCTCGGCGTCCGTGTTACCGCTTCGGTTTGTCGTACGGTATCTCTTGGCCGTGGGAGCCATTTGTTTGCGGCATCGTAATTTATGCGCCGGGCGGGACGTGTTTCGTCGGACGGTGTGTGTCAGTTGGGCTGCGCCGCTACGTGTACGGGCGCACTTTGATGGCGGACGGTGTTGCTGGCTTGCCGGCGGTGTTTGGCCTACTTTTCGCATCGAAATTGGGCGGGCGTGTGGACTGCTGCGTGCCGGCGGTAACTGGTGGTTTTTGCATCCGCCAGCACGGCGGTTGTGCTTCCGCCCGCCATCGTAATGAGCCCCTAAGAAACTAAGACCAAAAATAAACAGAAAATGTTTTCCCAAAGACCATCTTACAGAAAGATGGCCCTTCAAACCAACTGAACAGGCCTGTCGCAAAACTCCTCCACAGCAAATCTCTTAACTCTGTACTCCTCATGCAAAGAATACAAAAAACACACCCTGAAAGCCAAAGCTAATTCTATCAAAGATGAAATCCACAATTCCAAACATAAACCAAGAAAACTCTTCAGACTGGTCAAGAACCTGACCACCCCACAGGCATCTACACTCACAGCCGACAATAAAGAATCCTGTGAAGACTTCTCCAGATTTGTCAACTTCAAAATAAGAACAAAAGAACTCTCCCTAAACCCAACGGACAACAACCATCCAGTAGTTCAACAAATCCCCCTCTTAATAGGGCAGCGTCAAAAAGCAATGGGTGTTGCGGTGGAATGCCCATTGCACCCATGGCATCTGGCATGTCCCGAGGGTGGTAGGGCGGGTGGTAGATTAAAAAAGAAAAAAAATAATAAATTAAAACAACTTACCTGCGAGCGCGACTTCCTCCTCCTCCTTAATGGTCTTCTCTCTTCCAGACAGGCAGGCTCCAAACTCCCTTCACCAATCCTAGCCCTGCTCTCACCAGCATGGGAACAGTGCTAGGATTGGTGGGAGCGGCCTCACTCGGCGCTCCATAGCGCTCTGGAGGCTTTGGCTTTCTCTAACCTAGCTGTCTTAAGACAGCTGGGTTAGAGAGGTTTACAGTACGTATGTGTGGCTGGCCGTCGCAAGACGGCCGGCCAAAAAGACATGCGCACTTTAAACTGAAAGTGCCCTGCTCTCTCTTCTGCTGTCATTCAACAGCAGCTCCGGCCCCATCCTGATGCTCTGTTCGGGATGGGGTGAAGAAAAATAAAATGGTAATGTATTAACTTCCTTACCATTTTATTGTTCTCTCTGGAGGCATTTTAGTGTTGCGACGCTCCTATGCGCAAACGGGGGAGCCGCCCCTGAATTGCACGTCCCTTTCACGCAGATATCTGCGTAAAAGGGTACCATATTTACAAAGCGGCGTTAAGCCACAAAAGGTGGTTTAACGCCACTTTGTAAATATGGAGCAGGGCATTGCGCCACAGGAACGTTGTTTAAAGTGACATTTCTGTGGTGCAATGCCCTTGTAAAAATGCCCCCTTGTTTTAGGCTGGAATAAGGAACGTGAACATAAAAAACATCTTAGTGCCCTCCTTGGGAGCAGATGAGGGAAAGAAACCTCTGTGGAAAATGAGTGGTTGATGTAAGTAAGTGGTATGCGTCTAAGCACAACCAACGAAGCAGGAAACAATTCCCAAATTGTACAATTCAACAAGCAGAACATTGTAATGAATATAAACACTGCCTATGGGTAACCACAGAGTTCTAGTCACAGGTTAAGTTTATCCAAGTGAAAAGGTCACTATGAAATTCAAATGACTTGAACCACAATAAATACACATCTAAATTGTTAGGTAACATATAGGGTGAATGAGATTATCAACTGCGACTTCTCAGAAATTACTGTCTTAGGTATGAGCAAATGTGACAGTAAAGATGGGTGAAGAGACCAGCCCAACTGTGAGACTCTATCCAGCTTCAGAAGCAAATGTTATGATATGAGTTTGTCTTTGGAGAGCGACACATCTAGAGAACTATTGTAGAGCCAGGAAGCCGGCCTTCAATGCACTTTGAATGGCCCCTCTAGCTGGCTTCTTCAGCTGAACACTCTGGAGCTTGTAAACACTGATTCTAAACTTGAGAAATTTTACAGCTTTATAGAAGGAAAAGCCGAAGGGGGAGATTTTCAAAAAAGTTGCGCAACGCAGCGCAGCCCCCCCGCGAGGCTGCGCCGCGTTGCGCGACAGGGACGGAGCAGGAGAGCGCCATATCTTCAGAGATATGGCTCTCTCCTCCCCTTTCCCTTGCGTCGGCGCTGATTTCAGCTGCCGTGCGCCATGCACACACCTTAGCGCCGCAGCGCTAGGGTGTGTGCATGAGTGTAGCATAGGTTTTGTACAGGAAGGGTATCCTTCCTGTACAAAATACTATGCAAGGCACGATGCAAAGCTTTTCCCACTTTGCATACGTGCTGCACAGTGCAGCACACATGGAAAGTCGGAAAAGCATGAAAGCATTTCTCCTGTTAGCGCCTCCTTTGAAGGGGAGTTAACTTGTGGCGCAAAACCATGTTTACAAATATTTGTAAATATGGTTTTGCGTCAAAAGGCATGGGTGGTTGCATGGGAACGCCCATGTACCACCCATGTAACACCCCCTTGGCGCAAAGTAACGCAAAGCAGTGCTTTGCGCTGCTTTGCGCTACTTAAAGAGTGCTTTCCAGCGCAAAACAAGTTTTGCGCTGGAAAGAAAATAGCACCTAAAAAAATGTGCGCTGGTTTGCGTCACTTTTGTGACGCTAAACCAGCGCAAAAGTTTTGAAAATCTCCCCCAAAAGGTGCAAATCTTGCCAGGATTCTGCTCCATGCTTTTTTATGGTGCCAGTTTTGGGGATCTGCCACCAAGGCTTGGTACTTTTGGAGAAAACCCATATTTCTCAGCAAAAGTATCACAAGAAATGCCCATTGTGAAGGTGTGAGATCTGCCCAGCAAAACACAAGACAAAGGCGACAAACTCCTAGCCCACGCGCCAGATCTAGCATCCATTAACCCAAGTCACTCAAGCCCTCTCCAGGCCAGACATTCTGCATCTATTACAATGGTGTGTAGAGTATGGTAGGTACAAAATAACCAACAGGTGCGACATGTGAGTGATGCACACTCCGTGGTGCAGATTTACAAGAAAGTGACGCATCTGTAGAGATGTTTCACTTTCCCTGCATCACCCTGAGAAACCCTTGTGCCACCATGGATGCGCCATATTTACAATACAAAAACAACAGTTGATGGACAGAATGCAGAACAATGTCATACATTCACCCCAGTACAGAGATCTGGGCCTAAATCCACCGTTTTTTGCTCACCATGCCATTCCAGTTTGGACCCAGCCATATGCAAATCAGTCTTGACCCTGTGCCTCATGGGAACAGTCCAGCCCGAACTGCCAAGCCAGGTCCTCCCTAGACTGGAAACAAGCATCCTAGGACCGGTTTCGGGGTTTCACCCCTCTTCAGCCAGGATAGCTTGATTCCAGTGGCATGGAGAGCACGGGACCCACGTCTGGGCATACCCGACCCACTCGGGGTGACAAATGCAAAAACAACAGTTGATGGACAGAATGCAGAACTATGTCATACATTCACCCCAGTACAGAGATCTGGGCCTAAATCCACCGTTTTTTGGCTCACCATGCCATTCCAGTTTGGACCCAGCCATATGCAAATCAGTCTTGACCCTGTGCCTCATGGGAACAGTCCAGCCCGAACTGCCAAGCCAGGTCCTCCCTAGACTGGAAACAAGCATCCTAGGACCGGTTTCGGGTTTCACCCCTCTTCAGCCAGGATAGCTTGATTCCAGTGGCATGGAGAGCACGGGACCCACGTCTGGGCATACCCGACCCACTCGGGGTGACAAATGCAAAAACAACAGTTGATGGACAGAATGCAGAACAATGTCATACATTCACCCCAGTACAGAGATCTGGGCCTAAATCCACCGTTTTTGCTCACCATCCCATTCCAGTTTGGACCCAGCCATATGCAAATCAGTCTTGACCCTGTGCCTCATGGGAACAGTCCAGCCCGAACTGCCAAGCCAGGTCCTCCCTAGACTGGAAACAAGCATCCTAGGACCGGTTTCGGGGTTTCACCCCTCTTCAGCCAGGATAGCTTGATTCCAGTGGCATGGAGAGCACGGGACCCACGTCTGGGCATACCCGACCCACTCGGGGTGACAAATGCAAAAACAACAGTTGATGGACAGAATGCAGAACAATGTCATACAGTTCGGGCTGGGCTGTTCCCATGAGGCACAGGGTCAAGACTGATTTGCATATGGCCAGGTCTAAACTGGGGTGGCATGGTGAGCAAAAGAATGATGGATTTAACCCAGATCTCTTGACTGGGGGTGAATGTCTTGATTTGTTCTGCATTCCGTCCATCAATTGTGTGTCTCTTGCTTCCTCGCCCTAAGTGCGCCGGGTATGCCCAGACGTGGGTCCCGGGCTCACTGTGCCACTGGATTCAAGCTATCCTGGCTGAAGAGGGGTGAAACCCCGAAACCGGTCCTAGGATGCTTGTTTCCAGTCCAGGGAGGACCTGGCTTAGCAGTTCGGGCTGGACTGTTCCCATGAGGCACAGGGTCAAGACTGATTTGCATATGGCCATGTCTAAACTGGGGTGGCATGGTGAGCAAAAGAATGATGGATTTAACCCAGATCTCTTGACTGGGGGTGAATGTTTTGATTTGTTCTGCATTCCGTCCATCAATTGTGTGTCTCTTGCTTCCTCGCCTAAGTGCGCCGGGTATGCCCAGACGTGGGTCCCGGGCTCACTGTGCCACTGGATTCAAGCTATCCTGGCTGAAGAGGGGTGAAACCCCGAAACCGGTCCTAGGATGCTTGTTTCCGGTCCAGGGAGGACCTGGCTTAGCAGTTCGGGCTGGACTGTTCCCATGAGGCACAGGGTCAAGACTGATTTGCATATGGCCAGGTCTAAACTGGGGTGGCATGGTGAGCAAAAGAATGATGGATTTAACCCAGATCTCTTGACTGGGGGTGAATGTTTTGATTTGTTCTGCATTCCGTCCATCAATTGTGTGTCTCATATTTACAATACGGCGCACCATGGCGCAAGGATTGACAGATGCATCAGAAATTCTGACGCATCTGTTGGGTCAAAAGTCACGCATTGCTGGAGTCGTGTCGCAAGCATGACGCAACTCCGGCAATGCATTTTGAGGCCTATTCCCACTACACTGTGTCACTCCTTACACCTGCTTCAAGCAGGCATAAGGTTTTGACGCAGTGGCGTCCTAGAAGTGATGCAGTGAAATCTTGTAGATTTCACTGCGTCACTTCTACGAGGCTTTCCTGCGTGGGAACACCCACCCTGCATACATTATACCTGACGCAGGTATAATGTGACGCAGGGCTTTACAATGTGATGCATCTCCCTAGATGCGTCACATTGTAAATTGGCCGCATTTTTTATGCCGCCGCTGCGTCACAAAAGATATGCAACGGCGGTGCAAAAGTGTCGCAAGGGGCTTGTAAATCTGCCCCCAAGTGAGGAGGGGAACAGACGCTACATCTGATGGGGGGGTGGAGTGGGTAGTCTAGGCTCTACTGTCACAGCTGCTTTCTGTACCTTTTGCAGAAGTCGTTCACCGATCTGGATGGGCGGACTGGCAGAAGTTCTCTCAGGCAAGAGAACAACCTACAGCAAGTTATCATCCCAAAACAAGGCACTTGCGCAAGGCTACACCTAATTTGATAAAAACAAATACGTTTTCTCAGGAGTCCAACACCGGCACTGCTGAATGTCAAGGGTATAGTTTGATTCCACCTCATGCCTACTTCTTCCACCAACTGCACTTCAGGTATATTTATCGCATTCTTGTACGTTCTGTTTCATCCCTACTTGCTCCCGTTGTCACAGGTTTCCTGTGATTCTCTCCCTCTTCCTTCTCTCTCTCTTCTGACTTTCTCTCACTTGCTCTGAGTCCAAAAATAATGAAGAAAATAAGTCCTCGGCCACATAAATGAGTTCTTGTACCAGGGGCGCAATGAAATGCATTCTCGCACCAAGGCAGTAAAAAGTCAAATCCAAATGTAAGAAATAGGCAGAGTGGGGGCGCAGGGGGTACCGAAACCAGTAAAAAGCAGCCTCGGTAACCAGTTTACAAAGGTATGTAAATATGCAAATGGTCTTTAAAGACCTGTGAAAACCTCTGGCGTGCCGGAGATAAGACTCCAGACACTGCCCAGCCGAGCTCAAAGCAGCTCGAGCTGCAACAATCCGGGCTGAGACACAGGACGGGGGGAGGACGGGGGCGGGGGAGCTGAAAGGGCTTCAGCCTGTCTGGTACCCACCACTTGCACAAATTAAGCACTGGTTCCAAGTCAGAGTCTCTCACTTCCAGTCTGGAACTCACTTAGGGCATGTAGGCAGAAGAGTTTTTTTTTTTTTTTATATGCCTGAACTCACTATTCTGATAACTGTCCACTCAAGTGGAAGAAAGTAAGTTGTGGAAACCCCAGAGGTTTCCTAAAAGGCAAACAGTGTCACAACAATTGGACTTTCCCGCTCTGGCAATGGCAAACATCTATTTTTTCCCAAACAAAATTACAGTTACAAGCCTCAATCCCATAGCCTTTTCAGACAAAAATGAAACAATGTAATGTAATGACACTTATAAAGTGAGCTGCTGCCTCTGGGGTCTACTGATGCTGAAAGTAGGGCCAATCAGCTGAGGGTGGCTGTGAACCTGGGCTTACGTCATAGTGTGCAGGCAGGTCTTAAGGCTCTTTCTGGATGAGATGAAGTCCTGTAAAGCGGAAATCCCTGCAGAAGTGACTGGAATGAAGATACAACAAGCATTGGCATAGCCAATAGGTCTCGCCTTTGGGACCTTATAAGATAAATTAAAAGCATTGTTTTTTAAATAAATAAAATGAATAAACCTCGATTAAAAAATGCATTTCCCGTTTTTCTAGCACGAGTTGCCTGCCTGTTTATTCAAAGAGCTCTGTGAAGGGAGGGCTGAGCTTTGTATAGGATAACAAAGCCTACAGCAAAAAGTTAGATATGGTGGACAGCCTACTTTGCTTCTGTGATACAGCTGCGTTAGAAGCATTTCACAAAACATCAAGTTAAAGTGTGCGTCTGCAGTACGTCTTCCTTCGTTTTTAATCTTTAGGCCTACAACAAACCACGTAACTGAAAAGTAACTATAAAATAAATAACAGAGCAGAACCAAGCAAAAGAGCAGCGACAAGAAACTCAAAGCTGTTCGCCTATTGAAAGTACTTCCGCTAGGAGAAACCTACTTCTTTAGGGATTAAGGTCACGTGTCTGACACCAGAAACAACTGGAATTTGTACACAAGCAATGTGTTTATCAAGTTAGTAGGCAATAGGATTAAAAGGAAGTGAAATAATACCACGTGTAGCGTCGGCGGGCTACACATTATTAAGAGCAATTAAGATGCATTAGCGGGTTGCGTTTCCGCTGCAGAGATCTTTGTGCAAACAGCAGCTACTGAGTACGATCCCCAGGAACGCTGTCACAAAACACGTTACAAAAGAGTAACGAATGAGCAAGTTGTGTCAAAGCTCAACAAGTTCTTAGCAGAGCAGACTGGTGTTAACGGTCACAAGATAAATCAAACCGAAGTTGGGCAGTAATGCGCTTAAACGTAGGCGGGTGCACGGACACATACTGAATGGTATCACTGATTGACTTTTTACCCCAGCGTAGTTTAGTAACATTACCAAGTCAAATCCAAGAACGGCTTAGAGTTGCTAGACAAGTTGTTCATTCATCTACATGGCCACAACTACAGTGAACTATTCTAAAAACTTGGATGCATAGCCCGGTTAGGAACCAGGAGGGCCGGATTGCATATCGTCCATTTCGGCATACTGAAAGAAAAGCACAACACAAAAAAACCTGATACCTTGAAGGGTCACGTTGTGCTCAATTTGTAGAGTCGGTCGGGTACAACATGGAAACACGTATAAATTGCTTGAAATGGGCCGGGGGGGGAGGGGGTGCGTTCTAAATCAGAAGCCCTCCCTGTATGGGAACAATAAAGGCGTGCACTGACGAAATGAGAATACTGTTCGTGTGACCTACCCGAGGAGAATATGGGGTAGTGGGGAAAGAGACCTGCTGGACCGGACGCATGGGGTAAAATGGTTGGTGATCTATATAGTACGCAAGCTATGACAGCGAGTCATAAGTTCCCTTTCAGGTCAACGGCACGGATGGAGAGCCCAACAAACAAAGCAAAGGTCCCAAAATGGTAGAATGGGCCAATCGGATACACAACTCAGATCACCAGGGGCCAAGAACTAGACGGAGGCGGTACCACCAATAAGAGGAAGTTTAGCAACGAGACATCTGAAAGTAGAACCTGGCTTCCTTATTAATACAAGAAGCCCTGGGAATCATTTTTTTAAACATTAACTTTTTGTCAAAATATATTTTTCTAAGAAAAATAATGGCAGTTTTAGTCCTTATTTCAGAAAACATGTTTAACAAGCATTGGTCGCGCGGTCACTGAAACTGACACGGCCGCGCGCCGTGAAAGTGAAAGTAATCGTGAGTAAGCGGGTTTTGGAAGTGCAAACAGTGGCTTTTGCTGGCGACCAGCTTGCGTTCACGCGAGCGTCCAGATGGCGAGGGAAGCCATATGGCGCCTGATCGCGCGTGCACGCTCGCGTGAACGCAAGCTGGTCGCCAGCAAAAGCCACTGTTTGCACTTCCAAAACCTGCTTACTAAAACTCTCACCAGAGCAGCGCATAGGCACATAGGCTGCCTGCTGCCTCGATTGGAGATATGACCAAATCAAATTAAAGCAGGCCTAATAATCCACACTTCTTGTAACCTCACAATTTGGCGGTCATGCAAGAAGGTGTTGAACTGTGTCGAAAGGTCTAACAATTCCAAGGCAGAGGCAGAGGAACTGCCTTGTGCAAGTAAATGCTGGTCATTTAGGATTGATACCAGTGCTGTTTTAGTACCATGCCCAGGGCAAAAACCCGATTGAGAAGTATCCATCATCATCTATTTCTTGAAAAAAGATGAGAGCTGTTTGTTTATAGCTTTTCTTTTCTATTAGATAAGGCAACAGGGAGATAGGCCGATAGGTGTTAGGGTTCAACGGGTCAGCTCAGGGTTTTTAACAAAGGGTATCATAGCTTTCTTCATGCTGAAGGAACTGTCCCCAAGATGATAGATAAATTACAGACCTGCAACAGCGATGGAAGAAGGGATGCAGAGGCCAATTTCCCAGGGAACAGGATCCAACGGAGAAGCAGAATCTGTATTTCTAACCAGGTTAATTCTTCTGAAGAAAGAAACTAAAAAATAGACAAAGAGGTGTGATCACCAACAGTTTGAACCGATGGGAGGAGGAGTAAAACAGGAATTAATATTTTGGATCATCTCATTAAAAAAGGTGGAAAGATTATCACAAAGAGATTGGGAATGCTCTACAGATCACGTTGTACAATGTGGAGAAGCCAGCGACTTGACAGTAGAAAATGCCTCCTTCGATGCATTGCATGCTTCTAAGATATATGCTGCTCAATAAGACGATTTAGTAACTTGATCTGACTTTTTTTGGCCGCCTCTAAGGCTTTCCTCTGATTGACTTTAGATTCACCATCATAACCGGCATCCATATACTCTGAAGTTTTTTACAGCCCAGTTTAGCTTATTTAAGGGAGTCATTGTACTACAGGGCGACGGGTGGTAGGACCCTACCTGGGATGCAAACAATGGAAGTAAACAGTGGAGGAAGTCAAACTAGAGAAGTTAAGGTATAACTCATCAATAGTAGCTGATTGTTTGCCAGTCTTGAGCTCTGCAAACCCCCTTTCGAACTCCTCAACAGATAATCGAGGCAAATGGCGGCTGGAGACTGCATATAAGATTAGCTCTGTAGCAGATATGTCTTATGTGAGTGTAAGAGGTATAAATTACATTTGGCTGCCAACTGCTGAGTGGTATGGTATCAGTATTAGTGTGGTCCAGAAATGTTAAAAATGACTTGAAATAACTAAATAATATCCAGGCGAACCATAGTTTAGGCCTTCTTACCATAACTGAATATAGAAAGTTGTTTGCTACTATAGTAGTTTACTTTATAACATTGCCAGAGTCACAAGCCATAAAACTTTAGAAATTACAGGTTGAGCGTGTGTGATTGCGTCGTCATGGTGGATATGCGGAAACAAAATATTGAGGGGACTACAAGAACAAATAAGGACTACAAGTACATTTTGTTATACAATTAAACATTAAACATACAGGTCTGATAGTAAAAAACGTAGTAAAGACACTATGGTAATAGAGGCCGTGCAGTCTACCAGTTGTTTGAAACATATAATGCCGGTTATGGTAAAGAATGCTGCCACAATGGGAAAAGACTGTGTGCTAGTGAGTGGCGCTACGCCTTTGCAGCTTAAGCTTTAGAAACAGTAAACAAGAAGATCTTGATAGTGCTGGACACTATTAAACTATACACTGAAAATAACAAGGATTGGTAAAGCCAATAGTTCTGGCCTTGGCGGGCAGACAAATGATTTGTGAATGCTTTTATGTTTTATCATTTTTTTTTTTTAAACTTTAATATTGGGAGTGCTTCCGGATCCTCATCAATTTATAATAAAAAACTGGCTAAAAGGCAAAATATTTTTTTGTCTCAAAAGCACACATTGGCATTTCAGCCCCTGCCATTGAAGGAATCTGCTTTCTGGGCTATGCACAAAGGGAATTTACACTTGTGAGTAATTTACATGTGCATTTTACTCTTATCCTTTTGAGTAACTTTATATTTTTGACTAGTCACAAAATCTGAGAGTACAGTTACTCAAAAGTGTAGATTACACATCCCCACCCCCTCAAAAGGGGTTGGAGCCAAATTTACGAGGGTCACTACTGCCAGAAAATAAACAGTAGTAAGCTTTGAGTTGTATCACTGAACTGAAGTAATTTACAACTATTTTGGGTCTCTGTTTGGCTGTTGTAACTTTAAAAGTGCAGTTTTTAAATAACACTAGGATTATTCTTTTGTAGGTGGGTTCAGGTCCTTACCTAAAGCCCTCCCTAACCCTCTTTAAACCTTACTTCTCCCTAAACCCTAGTGATTATGCCATTATGCTCTACAGATCACGTTGCATAATGTGGCGAAGCCAGCGACTTGACAATAGACAATACCTCCTTCGATGCATTGCATGCGTCTAAGATATATGCTGCACAATAATAGGATTTAGTAACTCGATCTAACTTTTTTGCCATCTCTAAGGCTTTCTTCTAATTGACTTTAGATTCACCATCATAACCGGCATCCATACACTCTGAGGTTTTTACAGCCCAGTTTAGCTTCTTTCAGGGAGTCATTGTACTACAGGGTCACGGGTGGTAGCACCTTACGTGGGATGCAAACAATGGAAGTAAACACTGGAGGAAGTCAAACTAGAGAAGTTAAGGTATAACTCATCAATAGTAGCTGATTGTTTGCCAGTCTTGAGCTCTGCAAAACCCCTTTCGAACTCCTCAACAGATAATCGAGGCCAATGGCGGCTGGAGACCGCATATAAGATTAGCTCTGTAGCAGATATGGCTTATGTGAGTTTAAGAGGTGTAACTTACATTTGGCTGCCAACTGCTGAGTGGTATGGTATCAGTATTAGTGTGGTCCAGAAATGTTAAAAATGACTTGAAATAACTAAATAATATCCAGGCGAACCATAGTTCAGGCCTTCTTACCATAACTGAATATCGAAAGTTGTTTGCTACTATAGTAGTTTACTTTATAACATTGCCAGAGTCACAAGCCATAAAACTTTGGAAATTACAGGTTGAGTGTGTGATTGCGTCGTCATGGTGGATATGCAGAAACAAAATATTGAGGGGACTTCAAGAACAAATAAGGACTACAAGTACATTTTGTTATACAATTAAACATTAAACAAACAGGTCTGGTAGTAAAAAGAGTAGTATAGACACTATGGGGTTGATTCCGATCTCGTCCAGAAGCGCACCCAACACCATTCATCCGGAAAAAAACCAAGCCGAACGCGTGTTTCCCGACTGATTCGAACAGTCGTCCGAACGAACAAGTACGATGCGCATAACAGCCCAGATTCCGAGCGAGCCGTACTCACCAAATCCAGCTCCCCGTCTGAGCCGGATCCGTAAACGCCGATTCGAGTCGCACGGAAGCAAACACACAGCACCTTCCGGCCGGACGAGTACGATGCGCCTTCCGTACGCGCCGAACCCGTCGCTACGTCCGGCACGTCAGAGCATCCGGGAGAGCTGCACATAAGCTCCGATTCACGCCACAAGACGATCCACGGCGACGAGACGGACAAGCCAGCGACGAGTACGAGTCCAAGCCACGAGAAACCCGAACGAGACGAACAAACCATGAATCCCATCGCGCAGGTCCTACCAATACTCTACATCTATTACCGGGACCGGAACGGACGCGTACGACGCAGACGGTAAGTCAAACACCCACTACACAAACAAACGACACGTACCCAACATATGTCACACACACATAGGGATGCAGAAATGACGTAACCAAGCAACAGCAGAACAATAGGGGCGGGATGGCTATCACCAATGCCATACACACCCATAGGGGGATGGATGCCTACCACTAATACCATCCCCACCCATAGGGGGATGGATGCCTGTCACTACTACCCTCACCACTCATAGGGGGATGGATGCCTGCCACTAATACCATCCCCACTCATAGGGGGATGGATGCCTGCCACTAATACCATCCCCACTCATAGGGGGATGTATGCCTTCCACCACTACCATCCCCACTCATAGGGGGATGGATGCCTGCCACTAATACCATCCCCACTCATAGGGGGATGGATGCCTGTCACTACTACCCTCACCACTCATAGGGGGATGGATGCCTGCCACTAATACCATCCCCACTCATAGGGGGATGGATGCCTACCACTACCACCACCCTTACTCATGGGGGCCCGGATGCCTGTTACTACTACCCTCCCCACTCATAGGGGGATGGATGCCTGCCACTAATACCATCCCCACTCATAGGGGGATGGATGCCTGTCACTACTACCCTCACCACTCATAGGGGGATGGATGCCTGCCACTAATACCATCCCCACTCATAGGGGGATGGATGCCTGTCACTACTACCCTCACCACTCATAGGGGGATGGATGCCTGCCACTAATACCATCCCCACTCATAGGGGGATGGATGCCTACCACTACCACCACCCCTACTCATGGGGGCCCGGATGCCTGTTACTACTACCCTCCCCACTCATAGGGGGATGGATGCCTGCCACTAATACCATCCCCACTCATAGGGGGATGGATGCCTGCCACTAATACCATCCCCACTCATAGGGGGATGGATGCCTGCCACCACTACCATCCCCACTCATAGGGGGATGGATGCCTGCCACTAATACCATCCCCACTCATATGGGGATGGATGCCTACCACTACCACCACCCCTACTCATGGGGGCCCGGATGCCTGTTACTACTACCCTCCCCACTCATAGGGGGATGGATGCCTGCCACTAATACCATCCCCACTCATAGGGGATGGATGCCTGCCACTAATACCATCCCCACTCATAGGGGGATGATGCCTGCCACCACTACCATCCCCACTCATAGGGGGATGGATGCCTGCCACTAATACCATCCCCACTCATAGGGGGATGGATGCCTGTCACTACTACCCTCACCACTCATAGGGGGATGGATGCCTGCCACTAATACCATCCCCACTCATAGGGGGATGGATGCCTGTCACTACTACCCTCACCACTCATAGGGGGATGGATGCCTACCACTCCCACCACCCCTACTCATGGGAGCCTGGATGCCTACCACCCACACAACCCCTACTCATAGGACGGGTAATGCATGACACAACCAGCATACTCCAACATAAGGAATGTCTGAAAAATACATCCCCCCCAACACCATGACATGCGTGTGTAGTCTGTGTCAAATGCCTACAACACTGAACATGACATTGAACATACAATGTGACCCCCTATCACATGTGTCACACATAAATGTGTGTGGCCTCCACAATGCAAGCAGGCCATGACCACTGTGGCAATGGGGTCTAACACCCCATCATCACACTGACCAAAAGGTAAGTGTGGGCTCCATAGCTGAAGCACATTTTGAACATTGTGGCAATGGGGTCTAAAGCCCCATCACCACAGTGACCAAAAGGTAAGTGTGGGGTCCATAGCTGAAGCACATTTTGAACATTGTGGCAATGGGGTCTAAAGCCCCATCACCACAGTGACCAAAAGGTAAGTGTGGGGTCCATAGCTGAAGCACATTTTGAACATTGTGGCAATGTGGTCTAAAGCCCCATCACCACAGTGACCAAAAGGTAAGTGTGTGGTCCATAGCTGAAGCACATTTTGAACATTGTGGCAATGGGGTCTAAAGCCCCATCACCACAGTGACCAAAAGGTAAGTGTGGGGTCCATAGCTGAAGCACATTTTGAACATTGTGGCAATGGGGTCTAAAGCCCCATCACCACAGTGACCAAAATGTAAGTGTTGCCATGGGAAAAGCTGCAAATGCCAAACTGCATGGATAATTCCTGGTCACACAACAACAAACACATCAGTGGCATAGTAGTGCATGTGTCCCATAGCAACATAGATTGGGTGAGGCAAACAGTGCAGTGCCAATGAAACATCGCTTTGGCCATGTGCAGACAAACATCACCCATGTGGGCTCACATTGTCAACATTCACGAATAACACAATGACAGAAGTGACCATCATAATGCAGACCCACATATCTGCACCAATGGACACACAAATGTAGATATCCTGGGGAGACTGTAGATGTCAGGTGAACAAATACCATTCCATGGCAGCAATGGGACATACAAACCATGATCATTGTGCTGACTGATGACCTAGGAGTCCCAGGGACAGCAGGGGAAAGCCACCAAACAACATACAGCCAATGGCACACTAAAGAAATGCCAATGCAGTGGTGCAAATGCACAAACACAAACAGGCAGACTCACACTGCATATCAAACACAACAGGTGATGGGGGTGTGTGCCAGTGTCCCCAGGCAACCACACAACACATGAGGAGGCCTGAATCCCTATTACACAGATGTCAATACAGTGCCACACAAAAGTAACTCATGGATCGGAATCCCCTATGTGGGCAATCAGGCATTGTTAGATGAGAGGGAGCCCAAATTACAAATGTCACACAAGCCTGCAGGAACAGCAACTAACACAGCAAGAGACAGACCCACCACAGCACTACCCCCAGGGACCCCACATTGTGGTGACACTGGCCTGCATGATAATCCCACTGTGATGACAAAGGTAGATGTCGTACACACTGTGAACCACAGTCATGTGTCCTGAGCAACTAACTACCATCACACCTACACAAGCACAAATCAATCAGCACGGCCTGTCAGCCAAGGCCAACATGGAGGTAGGGGTCTAGCCGTGCAACAACTCTCATTTGCACACACTCAACACCACACACCTTGATCTCCACCAATGTGCAGCAGTGAAGCTCACATGAACTGGTGACATTGCACATGCACCCATGACAATCCCAGGGGTGGTGGGGGAACTAAGGTGGAGATACCCATCACACATGGCCAGTCAACAAGACTTGAGAATGTCTGACACACTGCACAGTACGCTGTACATGGGCATGACGTCCAATCCACACCAACCAATGGGATCCCGGCCACAGTCACACACCAATGAAGAAGCCAAGGTCACCCACAAAGAACACACATAGACAACTACCAACATTGCAGCTCTGACCCTGAGGAGTGGCAGCAGTCACACACACAACGTGTCACAATCACTGAAAGCTAACACAAACTGTAAATTACATGACTTGTGTAACCAACAAGTGCCAAGGGGAATCCTGACTGTGTCTCATCTGCGTTTGCCCACAAACTCAGCCCTGACAGCAAACACACCTATTGATGACACCCTGATGGCCAGTAATGTGCCATGCACCCACATCCCAGAGAACCCAGGGCGAAGATTTGGGGGGAACATAGGTCAACTCAGCAAGCATCACAAACAGGAACATCACTAGGGACCCCAGCCTGCGTAGCAAAATGGAAGTGAACACACACAGACATGCTCACACAACACACACCTTGGGCTCAGGCAATGTCACGGAATTACACACTGCCATGAGGGGACTCCACTCCTGTGTAAGGAAAGCTGTGCCATACGTTGACTCTGCAGGGCTCTATCATGTCAGCAGAACACTTGGTCACTCAGTCAGCAATTAGCACAAAATGAAGGCTCTCGTCACATCAGCCTGGTCATGGCAGTGTCACCGAAATCATCTGCACAGTTCAAATACACATGTATAGCAAGTTGCACTGATACCACAGATGAGTCCTTCCCCATTGATGCCCAAACTTGCATGTCCAGTGGAGATGGTCACACGGTCAGGGAAATAGACAAATTGAACAATGGCAAGCACATCTGATGTGCAGGGGTGTAAGCCACAGATGTGATATTGCAAAAACATGTAGGGAATCCCATTGGCAAATATGAAAAACATGACACCCTCATATTGCTGCAAAGGATGACATGGCTACACACCAGGATAGGACACATTCACCCTGGACCACATGGAGTCCTGCACAGTAACACTTCTTTTACCTGATATCAAAAATCACCATCACTGCAGCAAGGGCATGGTTAGCATCCTCAACATCATGTACAACTGAAGCAAAACCACTAGAGAACTGAAAGGAGCTTTATTCAGCATATGTGAATAGAAAATAGGAAGTCCAGACAAAACCCAAAGGCCAATGGCCAGTCCATTACTAAAGTCCAAACAGGGTGACAGTGGCAGATGTCACCCTCTCCTTGCCTGCACTGCTACGCACCAGGGACACTCCCCTCGGAGGGGCATACGGGGGGGCAGGCCAGGCACCGCAGGGACAGGATCAGGGCTCACCAGAAGGAGGCAGGGGAGGGGTGGCTGGTGCTGGAGAGTCACTGACAATTGCAGTGGAGGTGTCTGACATGGTGTGTGCCGGCACAACTGGGGGGCATGAGTCAGATGGTGTGGGTGCCGGCACAACTCCAGTGGGCTGGCCAGATGGAGTGGACAGGTTCCCCACTGCAGTGTCCAAGTCAGACGGGGTGGTAGTGGACTCCACTGCAGTGCCCATCTCCAGGGGAGTAGAATGGGGTTCAGGTAAGGTGGGCAGGACAGAGGGGGAGGACACGGTCTCCACACCAGTGGCACAAACATGTGCAGCGGGGGTGTGGGGCTGGAAGAGCAAGTGGTAGGTGGAGAAGGCCGCATCATTTTGGGGATGGTGTATCTGTGGGTGGGGGAACCTGGGGCAGGGTGTGGTGGGGGAACCTGTGTTGTGGGGGCCTGAGGGATGGAGGAAGGAGACTGTGTGGTTGACCTGCAGGGCGGTGGCGGGGTCTTGCTCTTCCGGGCCCGGGGGACTTGCGGGTGGGGGCCTCAGTCTGTCTGCACCTGGGGGAGGGTGTCCGGGGGCGAGGGGCACTCCCCTCTGTGTGGGTGGACTTCCTCTTCCCCCTGTATGCTGGATCAGCGGGATCGGAGGGGAAGAGGCCGAGGTCACAGAGGAAGAGCTGCTTTGTAGGTGGGGTTGCAGGTGAGGCAAGGGAAGGGGTCTTGGAGGGAGAGGATATTGAGGACTGCGGAGTGACTGTGGATGCCTGTGTGTGTGTCTGTTCCCCATCCCCTGTGTGTGTGGTATCAGTCCCCTGAGGATGCTTGTGTGCACGTTTTGCCCTTGTTTTGTGTGTTTCTGTGCTGCTCGTGTCTGTGTGTTTGGGTGATTGTGCAGGTGTGCATGTGCTTGGGACAGGTAGGGTGCCAGGAAGTGTGGATGGGGCAGAGGTAGGAGGGGTGATGGACTGTTGGAGGAGGGACACTGCTGCCGTCAGTGAGGAGTCCATGGACCTATTGCTCCTCTGTAGGGCAGACATGCCCGTCGAGATGCCCTCCATGAACGACACCAGCTGTGTCAACAGAGTGGTGTGTGCATGGAGGACACTCAGCATTGCTGTCTGCCCTACATGGAGCTGGCAAAGGAGGTACACAGACTCCTCACTCAGGGCAGCAGGGGACACAGGGGCAGGGGGTGCGGTGCCTGGCACGAAGGAGACACGCTCCCGAACACGGGAGCCTCCACGGACCTCTGGAATGGGAGCCAATGGGAGGGCGGTGGTGGTGGTGGTGGAGGCGGGGCCAGACATACTAGCTGGGGTGTGGTGGCTGCTGACAGCCGCCTCCACAAGGGAGTCATCCTCCGAGCTGCTGTGGTCCTCAGCTGAGGTGGATGGTGCTGAGGACTCCTCGGTGTGGCTCCCCTCGCCCTCCGTGCCACTGGGTCCCTCCGACCACTCATCGGCTCCTGACCCAGTCTGGCTCTGCTGCTCCTCCTGGTCCGTGGAGCTGTCCCCTCCTGTGGCCGTGGATGTATCTGCAAACAATTAGGGAAACAGACAAACATCAGTCACCTGCACTGACCGCACACACCACAGTAAGTACAGCACATTACAGAGCAAGCCCTGGCATCCTTAGTTGAACATTGCCAAAAGTGCTCACACAGATTAGGAGAAGCCAATTGTCAGTCTGATGGTCAACCATGGCACTCACACCCCTCCTGCCCTTGCACCCATCTGTCTGGTGCCTGTTGGATGGTAAGACCCCAGGGTGGACACATGCACCACGTACACAGTTGTTGGACATTGCATAGAACACGGTGAAGTATGTGAACATGCACACATCACATCTCTTGCCACTGAGTCAGTACAGGTGTCCGGATAAAGGGATGGCCAGAGTCTAATTAGAGATGCATGTGATGCATACCAGCACCAGACACCATGATGCACCCATGTCCGGATAGTCAATGCCACAATGGGGTGCATGTTGCACATGTCACTCCCCTGCAGGATCACTCTTAGGAAGTTTAATGCCATGGCACAGGCATGCCTGCAAAGTCATACATCACTGTCTCCAGTCACATGGGCATGGCAGCCAGCCAACAACAGTCTGCACTGTGTCACAATCCTAGGTAATGGGGAATGCAAGTTCTGTAGCTGACAAGTGCACATGTCCATCCCCCACAAACCACATCATCTGAACTCTTATTTGTCCACGTCATGCCAATTGGACATATGGGAGACATGAAACACAACTCTATGAACCTGAGCACCTCACAGTCTGCTGTGAATGAGAAACAGCTGCCTGGAATTCACAGTCGCATACACCTGTGTGCACAGTCAAGTGGTCAAACACCTATAAGTCACACAAGTATCATCTCTCATGGTCACATCTCAGATGGCATGCTGAGCCCTAAACGATAAACATCCCAGTAGTCCTGACAACGAAGCCACAGCACAACGACACAGAGGCAGACACCTGAGGGAACATTTCACTGATCACAACATGTCAGCTGATACACGGGAGTGGGAGTACAGAGTGTATTGTATGCCCTGGAGTAGGCATGACTGTCCTGCTCCACCTGAAAGAGGGATGAGCCCTGGACAGTAGGCAGGTGGCTAAGCATGTGTGACACACTTGATATACATACTCCTGAGGCCCAAACATTGTTCACACCCGCAGCATGGGGGTGTGCCAAATACCCCAGGGACATGTGGTGATTCAGATCAGCAAGTGGACCACATATCAAAGTTACACCCAGATTACATGTCAGAACTTAGGCATTGTGTAAGCAATTGACCCACCCATGAATCCCACCACAAAGTCACGGGAACAAATGCTGTCCCCCACCTTGAGCAAAGCAAAACGCAAGGACACAGTACCCAAGTGACACAATTTCCTGACTGTAATGGCCACACCTGCGTATCAGATGAGGAGTGGGCATGTCACAATTGAGGGACATGGGTCCTGGACCACAAGACTGATGTACTGTGGAAGTTTAACCAGGCCAGAGGAGGGCACATAGCATGTCAGACAAAGTTCACAGTGCAGTCATGGACTCACCCCCTCCTTGCTGCTGTCTGGCCTTCAGCTGCCCATCCAGGTCAGGGAAGACCACCGCCAGGATCCGGTGCATGTGGGGGGTCAGGGTCCGGTGTCCGCCCCTCCTGCGAGGAGGCGACAGCTTCAGCTGGACCCTTGCGATCCTCCGAGTCCAGCCCCGAAGGTCCTGCCACCTCTTCTGGCAGTTGCGGATCCGGCGCTTGTAGACCCCCACGGATCTTACTTCCCGGGCGATGGTCAGCCAAATTTCCTGCTTCTGGTGGGCATCAACCTGTGAGGATGACAAAGTGAAAATGCCATTACTACACATGCAACATATACATGCATTGCACAGTTTGATATACATGTCTAAATCACAGGGGCATATGATGTACACAGGCAGTGCAACTATGGCTATGGACAGTTTGCCAGCAGTCACTACATGGTATCATTGTCTGGGAAGCAAAAGCTTGTTGGAATGCACTGTTACTGCACTGTACCTGTTCAGTGCATGTGACTACACACTTTGGGGGCTGAGAACTACTCAGTGAGCATGCTAGCCAGTGGTGTGCACACTGTAAGTCTTGCTAGTCAGACAACATGCACAATTAGTAAGGCAGTGGACAGCACACTCACCTGCTCCCCTGGTTTCCCATACAGCTTGCTGTACTGTGGAAGGAGGCTGTCCAGCAGGGCCTGGTTCTCCTCAAGGCTGAAGGCTGGGGCTCTCTCCACAGTACGTGCCATTGCAGTAGCCAGAGGATGCAGAGACAGCAGCAGTGTTGGTGGCAGATGTCGTCCTGGAGCATGTAGTGCAGGCAAGTGAGCTCTCAGGGGAACAGCCAGCATTATATGTGTGCTGCAGAGGCAGATACTGTCCCATGTGTCCAAAGTGATAGGTCCAAGTCGTTTTGCATCTTCTGAATCTGGCCAATCCATGGAATTGCACCACTTATACACGCCCACAGCATCCTTCAAAAGTTAAACTTCATGACACCCATGAATTTGCAACATTGTTGTGGCTGGCCAACTGAATTCACTGCATCAGACTCGTTGAAGCTTCGAAAACGCGTCCGTTGCCATGCCAGGCCCTAGCCAATGCATGCGCAACGATCTGACCATTGCTGTACAACGCGTATTCCGGGATACAACGCGTACCCGCTCACAACAGATTCAATGGCCAGTGCGTGCACACCGATCGGTCCATTGCTGTACAACGCGTACCCGCACACAACAGATTCAATGGCCAGTGCGTGCACACCGATCGGTCCATTGCTGTACAACGCGTATTCCGGGAAACAACGCGTACCCGCTCACAACAGATTCAATGGCCAGTGCGTGCACACCGATCGGTCCATTGCTGTACAACGCGTACCCGCTCACAACAGATTCAATGGCCAGTGCGTGCACACCGATCGGTCCATTGCTGTACAACGCGTACCCGCTCACAACAGATTCAATGGCCAGTGCGTGCACACCGATCGGTCCATTGCTGTACAACGCGTACCCGCACACAACAGATTCAATGGCCAGTGCGTGCACACCGATCGGTCCATTGCTGTACAACGCTTATTCCGGGAAACAACGCGTACCCGCTTACAACAGATTCAATGGCCAGTGCGTGCACACCGATCGGTCCATTGCTGTACAACGCGTACCCGCTCACAACAGATTCAATGGCCAGTGCGTGCACACCGATCGGTCCATTGCTGTACAACGCGTATTCCGGGAAACAACGCGTACCCGCTCACAACAGATTCAATGGCCAGTGCGTGCACACCGATCGGTCCATTGCTGTACAACGCGTACCCGCTCACAACAGATTCAATGGCCAGTGCGTGCACACCGATCGGTCCATGGCTGTACAACGCGTACCCGCACACAACAGATTCAATGGCCAGTGCGTGCACACCGATCGGTCCATTGCTGTACAACGCGTACCCGCTCACAACAGATTCAATGGCCAGTGCGTGCACACCGATCGGTCCATTGCTGTACAACGCATACCCGCACACAACAGATTCAATGGCCAGTGCACACAACAGATTCAATGGCCAGTGCGTGCACACCGATCGGTCCATTGCTGTACGACGCGTCCTTGTACAGGTCACTCGCATATGTCACCATGCTTGTCACTGGTGAACGTATGCCAGTGACATATACTTGCCAGGGACTCAGGGGCACACCTACAACACCACAGCCTGTCCACACTGTATCCTAAGGCATGTAAGGCTGCATTACCTTATCTGTGTATGGGGGTCAACATGTGGTTTTTGTGGTGGCACTTGGGGGCAGCCACTCCCAGGCTGTGCACGTGTTCATGGGGACAGGATCCTTTGTGTGTTGTGCACATGACCACTGTGATGTGCAACTGTTCATTTCTGAGCATGTGGCATGGTCACATTTCCAGGTTGTGTATGTGTATGTCATGTCACATACCCCCAGAGTCCCATGTGGGAAGGTATGTACGTCACAGGGTGACCCATTGCCACAATAGTGATGGCCCTCCACAGTCTGTGTGCATGTTGTGTTTCCGATGTCTCTGATTCCATGTGCACAATGGGAGACAGTCTCCACATCCACGTTGTTTGTGCATGGACTTTCATGTTGTGGGTGTGTGTGTCACAGACCATGTCTGTCCTGTGGAGGCAACAGGGGCCACTACCTGTGGGAGTCATGTTAGTTTTGCTGACGTGTACATGATACGCCATGTCATGCCAGTGTCCATGTGGCAAGACAGGGTCCCTGGGATTCTACCTGTCAATGAGCTGTGATGCCTGTGGCGCATCTGTCCAGACATGTCACTGTGGTGTGTGTTTGGAACGTGACAGCAGTAAATGGGTACTGTGACACAGCCTAATGGTTTCCCATAGCACAACCTGGAACCTGTTGTCAACACATGTTGAACTGAGATGTTAGATGATGTCCATGTAGGTGCCACATATGTCCATACAGAACGGCACACACATCAAGTACTTGTGTCTCGTAATGATGTATCATGTGATATTGAGTATGGTCAATGCCACATATGTGGGGTGACTGACAATCTTTCTTTCTTCACCTATGCACTGCAGGGCACCAGCTGTCCATAGACCATTCCCTGACCTTGCAACGATGGTGGAACGTGACAGCATCCGACGGTACCGCTTCACCAGGCAGCTGATTGATGATTTGGCCATGTGCTTGGCCCCACATTTGCAACCTGGCCGGCCGTACCCTACAGCGCTGACCCCCAAGGTGAAGGTGATGGCAGCCCTACACTTCTTTGCCACCGGTACCTTTCAACACACTGTGGCGTCTGCTGGTGGGATGTCACAGACTATGTTCAGCCGTGTGCTACGCGATGTTTTGGAGGCAATGTTGAGATGCCTGAACCAGTACATCTATTTCCCTAAACGTCAACAACTCACTGACGTCAAGAGTGACTTCTATGCCCTGGGGAGGATGCCACATGTCATTGGCTCCATTGATGGGACACATGTGGCTTTGGTACCACCACAGGCACATGAGCAGGCATACAGGAACAGGAAACATTACCATTCTATCAATGCTCTGGTGGTATGTCTTGCAGATATGTGCATCTCACATGTGTGTGCCCGTTTCCCTGGTTCGGCACACGATGCCTACGTGATTCGGAGTAGTCGCATCCCAAGGATGATGTCACAGATGCAGAACCAGCGTGCCTGGCTTGTCGGTGTGTACTGACTTTGTTCCATTGTGTGTGTTCTGCTATGTTGTATTCCGCCCTCTTTTCCAACTCAGCTAATGTGCAATTGTCTGTCTGTAGGTGACTCCGGATACCCCAACATGCCGTGGTTGCTGACACCCCTCAGGAACCCTGTGACACCAGCCCAGATGCGCTACAATGAGGCACATGGTCGGACCAGGAGAGTGATCGAGCGGACATTTGGTCTCCTGAAGAGCCGCTTCCGCTGCCTGGACAAGACAGGAGGGGCCCTCCCATATGCCCCAGCAAAGGTGTGCAAGATTGTCATCGTCTGCTGCATGCTACACAACCTGGCAGTGCGGAAGGAGTTGCCTCTCATCCTGGATGACGATGACCAACATCCGCCACCTGTGGAGGATCCTGGCCTGGGCCACGATGCCAGTGATGATGATGATGATGATGGTGATGTCCGCACACAGCTCATCACCAACTTCTTCAGCTGATTGTGAGTATCCAGAGAGTTGTCATGCAAATGATGTGAGTTTGCGTGATATGTGTTGGTGGTGCTCTGGTGCTGTTTGAGTGTGGCCATGTGCTACTTGACTGGAAGTGTGCAGCGATGTGTCCTTACAGGTAGTCTGTACTCCCCAACAGTTTTGACATGCTAACTTGGTTTTCTGTGAGTATCTTGTGACATGTATTGGCCATGTGTATTGCAGTTCTGTCCTGTTCTTCGGAGCTTTTGACTGTGTGTCATGTCTGTCCTTCACAGGGTACTTTCCGAGTTGTTTGGTGAACTGTGATCCCCCGACACCATGATTCAACTTCCAGGGTGGAAGCAGTCGTTTCCCCTACAGGTGATGTGCCACACACCCCTGGACTTTCTTTCTTCTACACTTGTTGACTGTGTGTCCCCTGCCACGTAGGATTACCTTGCATCTGTAGTGGAAACAACATGTTGCAAATGTGTAATAAACTTGTGCTTCACTTTGGGATGTGCGTTGTCTGTGGTCACACATCTGACTGACATGTGCTTACTGCACCTGTGGGCTAGTTAACACAGACTGTGAATAGGTGTGGTGTCTGTGCATTGCACTGTATTTCCTGGCAACATCAGTGTAGGCGATGAGTCTGATGGCCCTGGTGTGTATGTGTTGTGTAGCCCTAGTGGTGTGTCTCCCTCATGTGTGTCACGTCTCCATGACTCACATGACGGTGTTGAACTTGCTGTAGCAGTTAGCATGCACAGTGTCATTTAGCAGATCACCATCTCCATGACAGAAACCACGTTGGAATCACAACAGAGGCAAGTATGGTGTATTGGTGAGTTTATTTCCATACATGTGTGAGGATAGTGCACAGGATGGTGGGTGCTGAACATTGGGATTGTAATCCAAAATTCCCAGATGAGTTGGAAGTCTTGGTAGCAGAAATGTCCTGAGTAAAGTCCACGGTCATCTGATACATTGGGCCAACTTAAGCTCCCCATGTCATGTGGGAGAGTTGGGTTGCATTCGACAGAGTGAACAGTTTGCACACAAAGGAGATTTTCCAGAACAGGTGTTGGGTTCCTGGGGGATGTACATGGCCATCAACCTCTCAGTTTTCCTTCCTCGGACGACCCCTCTTCTTTCGGGGGGGACCCTCACATGCAGGCTGCTGCGGTGCAGAGGACTCTCCGCCAGAGTCATCCTCCTTCCCTGTGGCAGTTGCAGTTGTTGCAGCACCAGATGTTGTGGGCACACAGGGAGGTGTGGCCATGTTGGTGCTAATCTGGCGGAGGCATGTCAATATGTCCCTATGCACCGCTGTCAGTTCTTCCAATGTGTCCCACTTGGACTCCATGCCAGACAAGTGTGTCTCCACACGGGACATGTGTGTCTCCACACAGGACATGTGTGAGTCCAAGCGGGCATGATGGGCAGCCTGCTGCTGTTGAATGTCCTTGAGGATCCCCACTACCTGGCTGACCTCTCCAGTGCTATTCTGGTACGCATCAGCAATGCGTGCCATTTGTGGGTCATCATGCAGTCCAGACCCCTCTGCAAACAGCGACCTATGTCTCCCACCCCTCCCACCACCCCTGGCGACACGTGCCGGACCTGCGTTGGCACGCACAGGTGACCGTAGGCCCACTTGGGGGTTGTTACTGGGGTCGTTGTCCGTTGCTCCACGTTGGGCCGGGGTCCCTGTGCTGTTGTCATCGGCGGTCCTTGGTCTGTCCGTATTGGCAGGGGTGGTCTGTGTGTTGGCAGTTGTTGGAGGGGTGGGTGCAGATGTTGGTCCTGCTGGTGCTGCATGATGACTCACACCGGAGGTGCCAGGTAGGTCTTCGCCATCCGAGGAGTGCAGAGGCTGTTCCACACCAGTGAGCTCAGTGTCCCCCGAAGCCTGGGACAGGGACTCCTCGTCGTCTGCTGCTGTGTCCCCATCATCACCTGTTTTTGGAAGAGGCACACAATGTATGTTATGTTTCTACAGGCATCAATGGTTCACACACCTGACAGTTGTGACTGTACCTCTGGATGCGGCCCTGTACATTGCATTGTCCTCAGTTGTCACAGTCAGAGGTTGATATTGGGGTAGCACATTGTCCTGCCAACCTGAAGCTTTTCAATGTGAATGTTGAGGTGTGTGCATGGCCAGCATTGGTGGTATTTGGTGGACATACGGCCCTCCTTCTCCCCCAGCCCAGTTATCCCACCATGAAGCATGCCACCCTTGCAGTGTGTGCAGGTTGACTCTCAGGATGTCAGTCAGTGGTGTCCTGCTGTTGGTTGTTGCACAGTTCCCAGCAGGGCCTTATGCTCCCCACAACAGAGCACCATTGTCAGACATCTTTGAAGTGGCTTTTCACTCCCTGTGAGGTGTGCATGCTTCAGTGTGAGCTTGCTGGGCCATGTGGGTTGGGGATGTTGAGCTGTGACTACCACTCCCATCATGCTATTGCCTACACCCCCCTTCCCAGCATGCCCATACTTCCTTCCATTTGAGTCGACTTCACTGTGTGTGAGTGTGACTGCAATGGCAAGATGGCTGTCAGTGGTGTCCTGTTGTTTGTTGGTGCCCAGTTCCCAGCAGGGCCTTGTGCTCCCCACAACAGAGCACCATTGTCAGACATCTTTGAAGTGGCTTTTCACTCCCTGTGAGGTGTGCATGCTTCAGTGTGAGCTTGCTGGGCCATGTGGGTGGGGGATGTTGAGCTGTGACTACCACTCCCATCATGCTATTGCCTACACCCCCCTTCCCAGCATGCCCATACTTCCTTCCTTTTGACTCTGCTTCCCTGTGGGCTAGTGTGCCTGTGCTGACAGGATGGCTGACAGTGTTGTCCTGGCGTTTGTTTGGCTACAAGTCCCAAGAGTGTCCCTGTGCTTCACACCGCATAACCCAGGGTGGTGGTTCTTTGTGGGATATTTAATTGGAGTGTGAGGCATTGCATTCTCCCAGGTGAGTTGTGTGGAGTTTGTGTTAAGGGGGTTTGTGTAAGGAAAGCTGCTTGTAACTATGGTCAGAGCTGTCAGTCCTCCTTCCCACCCACCCAGATATCCCACCATGAACGTGCTTCCATTAAAGGGAGTGCAAGTTGGCTTTCAGGATGTCAGGCAGTGGTGTCCTGCTGTTGGTTGGTGCACAGTTCCCAGCAGGGGCTTGTGCTCCCCACAGCAGGACCCAGTGTCAGCCTTCTTGTCAGTTGTTTTCCACTCCCTGTGATGTGAGCATGGTTCAGAGTGGTGTTGATGGGCCAATTGTGAGGGTGAGCAATATCTGTGACTACAACTCCCATCATGCTATTGCCTACACCCCCCTTCCCATCATACCCATACTTCCTTCCTTTTGAGTCGACTTCACTGTGTGTGAGTGTGACAGCAATGGCAAGATGGCTGACAGTGGTGTCCTGCTGTTGGTTGGTGCCCAGTTCCCAGCAGGGGCTTGTGCTCCCCACAGCAGTACCCAGTGTCAGCCATCTTGTCAGTTGTTTTCCACTCCCTGTGATGTGAGCATGGTTCAGAGTGGTGTTGATGGGCCAATTGTGAGGGTGAGCAATATCTGTGCCTACAACTCCCATCATGCTATTGCCTACACCCCCCTTCCCAGCATGCCCATACTTCCTTCCTTTTGAGTCGACTTCACTGTGTGTGAGTGTGACAGCAATGGCAAGATGGCTGATAGTGGTGTCCTGCTGTTGGTTGGTGCCCAGTTCCCAGCAGGGGCTTGTGCTCCCCACAGCAGTACCCAGTGTCAGCCATCTTGTCAGTTGTTTTCCACTCCCTGTGATGTGAGCATGGTTCAGAGTGGTGTTGATGGGCCAATTGTGAGGGTGAGCAATATCTGTGACTACAACTCCCATCATGCTATTGCCTACACCTCCCTTCCCAGCATGCCCATACTTCCTTCCTTTTGACTCTGCTTCCCTGTGGGGTAGTGTGCCTGTGCTGACAGGATGGCTGACAGTGTTGTCCTGGCGTTTGTTTGGCTACAAGTCCCAAGAGTGTCCCTGTGCTTCACACAGCATAACCCAGGGTGGTGGTTCTTTGTGGGATATTTAATTGGAGTGTGAGGCATTGCATTGTCCCAGGTGAGTTGTGTGGAGTTTGTGTTAAGGGGGTGTGTAAGGAAAGCTGCTTGTAACTATGGTCAGAGCTGTCAGTCCTCCTTCCCACCCAGCCAGATATCCCACCATGGAACGTGCTTCAATTGCAGGGAGTGCAAGTTGGCTTTCAGGATGTCAGGCAGTGTTGTCCTGCTGTTGGTTGGTGCACAGTTCCCAGCAGGGGCTTGTGCTCCCCACAGCAGTACCCAGTGTCAGCCATCTTGTCAGTTGTTTTCCACTCCCTGTGATGTGAGCATGGTTCAGAGTGGTGTTGATGGGCCAATTGTGAGGGTGAGCAATATCTGTGACTACAACTCCCATCATGCTATTGGCTACACTGACTTCACCAGCATACACAGAATTCCTTCCTTTCAGTGAGCTTCCCTGTGAGGTGGTGTTCTAGCGGTGGCAAAATGTCTAACTGTGTTTGTTGGTTGTATTTGTGCCACTGCCTTGCTGTATTTGTAGTTAGGTTTGTACATATCATGACACAGTTACATATCACTATGAGATGGCATGTATTGTGTTTATCTGACTGACAGACAAATCTTGGGGTGATTATCTTTTGGTTGCTGTGGATTTGCTAAGGGTGCATGGTTTGACTATCCCCTTGACAGTGATGTGTGTGTATTGTC
Source organism: Calotriton arnoldi (assembly GCA_963921515.1). Classification (NCBI taxonomy): domain Eukaryota; kingdom Metazoa; phylum Chordata; class Amphibia; order Caudata; family Salamandridae; genus Calotriton; species Calotriton arnoldi. The sequence continues at coordinate 135,158 of CAWUFW010020482.1, forward strand.
ACACAATATTGGGTATATTAGTTGTGTACTCACCAGGCTCTGGGATGTTTGATAGTCCATATACGCTCACTGGTGGTAGGATGGCCCGCACCTTCTCCTCCCAGGGCCTGAGGTATAGTGGTTTGGCAGGAGGGCCACTGCCAGTGCACTGACTCAAGATGTAATCTTTCTTTAGTAGGTCCCTGACCCTCCTGCGCACATCATACCACCTGTTCTGGATGTCTTCCTTTGTGCGCAAACATGGTGATTGTGTGTTGACCCTGTCGACGATCCTCTCCCACATCTTGGTTTTCTGCGACATGGGGGTCTGTTGGACCAATGTACCGAACAACTGGGGCTCTACCCTGAGGATCTCATCTACCATGACTTCTAATTCACTGTCTAGGAACTTTGGATTCTTCTTTGGGGGCATGGTGGTGGTGATTGATGTGTGTGTGGGTGTGCAAGTGAGGGTGTGTGGGTGTAGGTTTTGCTGGGTGTATGTGAGGGTGCTATTTGTTGAGGTGCTAATGGTGTGTGGCTTGTGTGATGGATGAGCTGTGAGTGTGTCTGTGGTTGCTGTCTGATGGTGTTCTGTGCTGGCAGGTCAGTTGAATTTGCAAAGGATCATAGTAGGGATTTGTGGCCTTTATATGGGTGGAGTTGGGGGTGTGTCCTTGTTCCATGTTTTTTTTCCCTGTATTTATTGACTTTGTCATTGCTTGTTTGGCCCTTTTTTTTGTATTTTTCCCTTTGTATTTTTTGTGTATGTAGGAGACGTTCTTCTGACCGAGTGGGACGCTGCAGTTGTCTCGTTCGAGCTTCTCCGAGTCGTTCACGCTGTGTTTCTGCTTGGTTTATTGTGCGGCGTACGCGTCGTTCTCCGAGTATTGGCTTCCTTCTGCTGGCTTTTGTATGCGTGTCGGTCGTACGGCTTGAGCTCCGTGCGACTCGGTCTGGTTTTCCACGCATTACATCGTACTGCGCGGGTCGGAGTTCGCGGGTACGTTTAGTTCGGGTTCATTCCTGGTGCGTGTCGGTCGGTTCGATTCACGTGGTTTTCCGGCCGGATAGCTTGTTTCCGTGCGGTTCGGTCGTTTGGCTTGTGTTCCGTACGAGTCGGTCGTGATTCACATGCATTTCATCGTACTACCCAGGTCGGGCGACGCCGGTACGTGTCGGTCGGATTAAATTCCCGTACCGAGTCGGTCGGTACGTTTTCCGGCCCGAATCGGAATCGGCCCCTATGGTAGTAGAGGCCGTGCAGTCTACCAGTTGTTTAAAAGATATAATGCAGGTTATGGTAAAGAATGCTGCCACAATGGGAAAAGCTGTGTGCTAGTGAGTGGCGCTACGCCTTTGCAGCTTAAACTTTAGGAACTGTAAACAAGAAGCTCTTGATAGTGCTGGACACTATTAAACTATACACTGAAAATAACAAGGATTGGTAAAGCCAATAGTTCTGGCCTCGGCGGCCAGACAAATGAATTGTGAATGCTTTTATGTTTTATCATTTTTTTTTTTTTAAACTTTAATATTGGGGGCGCTTCCGGATCCTCATCAATTTATAATAAAAAACTGGCTAAAAGGCTAAATATTTTTTTGTCTTAAAAAGCACACATTGGCATTTTAGCCCCTGCCATTGAAAGAATCTGCTTTCGGGGCTATGCACAAAGGGAATTTACACTTGTGAGTAATTTACATGTGCATTTTACTCATCCTTTTGAGTAACTTTATATTTTTGACTAGTCACAAAATCTGAGAGTACAGTTACTCAAAAGTGTAGATTACATATCCCCACCCCCTCAAAAGGGGTTGGAGCCAAATTTAAGAGGGTAAGTCACTACTGCCAGAAAAGAAACAGTAGTAAGCTTTGAGTAGTATCACTGAACTGAAGTAATTTACAACTATTTTGGGTCTCTGTTTGGCTATTGTAACTTTAAAAGTGCAGTTTTTAAATAACACTAGGATTATTCTTTTGTGGGTGGGTTCAGGTCCTTACCTAAAGCCCTCCCTAACCTTCTTTAAACCCCTCCTTACTCCTCCCTAAATCCTAGTGATTATGCCGTTTTTTTAGTCACTCAATGGTCTCTCCACATTTACTACTAAGCATTAAACTTACATGCGTGAGTTCCTTCCTAGAGAAAAGATAGGAGGTGGGGATTTACATTGGTATGTAAAAAGGTAGCATTTTGTAGTACTTTAGTAGTACTACCTAAGTACTACAAAATGCAATTTGTGAATAGGCCCCTTTGTGTGCTGATATGCTCTTGTGTGAGAGCAGAAAGCCATCATTCTCAGTGAATTTGGACAATGGATGAAGTGGGCTGACCCAGTGCTCTATGCTGTAGTTGGTGGAAGTAAAAGCAGATCAATGAATGAAAACCGCTCCCTAAAATCCCATATAAATAAGTATATTTGTTATGCTTATAGGTAGGTCAGAGTCCCATAGGAAGACCTTTTTTGTTTTATTAATAAGTTTAGTGCCGTTTGACAAATGTTCATGAAACTTTCCAAAATCAAAACCAGTCATCTGTGATGTTCTAAATGTAATTTAACAATTTCATGAGGAGGGACTCCCTTAGAGCTCCCGAGGGGCGCCCAGGAAAATGTAACAACCACCATCATCCTCGCCACAATAGGCTTTAAAATCTGAGGGAGTGTTAATAGTCACCCTCTTCACACTGGACAAAGGCTCAGACGGCTAATGAGGGCGAGCTCAGGCCACCATTGTCGCCGCGAAGATCGAGCGGCTGCCCGACTGACGCGGCCTGGTCCTGACAATATCCGTGGGACCCTCCCATTCTTACCTCCGAGGACTGGATACTGCTTGGCGGACCAAGGTGTGTCCTACCCAGGTTCTCTTCTGGCCTCTGCACCCGGACCGCTCTGCCCAGCATCAGTTATAAGGGGGGACTGACCCCAGGAAACACCGTGGCTGCCGTTGGAGCCCACACATCGGCATGGGGCGGGCAGTGACGCCGGAGCGGGAGGGCCCCAAAGACGCTCTTCATACGGGCCATGCGCCACTCGTCCCCGTAACTGGACATTGAGGTGGGTGTAGCGCTGTGCTGTCGATTGGAGCGTCTGAGGTCCGAAATCCCATTGCGGCCTGCCGGCTCTCCCTGTGCTGCTGGTGAACAGGAAGCCCTTTGATGTGCCAACCCCTGGGAATAGTCCACTCCATACATCCCCGCAAGCTCCAGCTCCCCGCGGCTACGCTACTGGCACACCAGATACCTCTAAACAGAGGCATACTATAGCAAAGACCCACCCCTGCTGCCATTCCACTGCTGGAGCCCATCAAACTTTCAGCTGAAGTTTACAGCTCACTACAGACACTGTCAAGGAGGGGATGCAGCATAAGTCCCCCATCCCATAGGCTTCTAACAGTACCTACTTTGCCCCCAATGCATCAAGCTGTGACGGGCCATCCACAGAGTCTTCCCATCATGATTCTCGGCCCCCTGCATTTCTCCCTCACAGTGCAACCTCCATGGGACAGTAAAAGCCTGGAAGTAAATAACAGCTATTGAGCACAATCTCATCTGTGTAATAAACTCAGGCCTGTCGCACTGGGGCCACCATCTCACAATGGGGGGGTCCCTTAAATGACTGCTCGCCACCCTGGAAATTCCGCACCACCTTGGGCCCAGGCATCGACCTGGCTGGTTGCCTTGCCCTCCTGCCACCCACATAGGGCTCGAACGCCCGGTTAATTTATGCCTCAGACAATCGGTGCTCCAGCATGCTTGCCTTCTTCACCTTTCTGGCCGGAGCCAGCATATTGCCCATCTCACGCAGCCGGGAGGTTCGGACATTCCTGTACCAAAACTTGCTGATCCATTATTACAGGACCTTGAAACTGGCTGCTACTAGATTGTCATCCCAGGATTTCCCCCAGGGTTCAGTGTCTCCTTGGAGTCACCCGCGCAGTCCTCCCATTTGGAACAAAAGTTACCTTGGTTTGTACCAAGGGTACGAGGCTGGCCCTTACACCAAGTCGCGACAGCTCCCAATCGGGCCGTGTTCAGTCCTACTGTCCACCAGATCGCTCGGAAGTGGATTACGTCCCACCAATGGCACCCAGCACAGTGCCAGACAAACTAGATGTAATTCTGAAGAAAATGCGCGATTAAAGAACCACCATAGAATATCACATTGGTGTACTAGCGTTGAACTTGGCCCTGTTCCGCAACGACCACTGCAAATTGTCCGACAGGGTCAAAGTTGCAGAAACGGAACTTGCTAATCTAATTCCATAACAGGCAGCCAACACAACTGAACTGGAAGACCTGCGTTCACAACTGCGTCTCTTACACGACAGGACCTAGGACACGGAGGGCCAAGAGATACGCATTAATGTACGCATCCCCGATGGCGCAGAGGGACCCAATGCCACGCTGTTCATTGAAAACTGGCTGGAGATCAAGGTGGCCCCACAGGGACTCTCGGACAGTTCACCGTGGAAAGGGCACACAGGGTGCCCACACGTCATCCAACTCCAGAGGCACTTCCTAGACCCTTCCAGTCACGTATCCTGAACTTTAGGGACCGTGACACCATGCATCTGAAGGCCAGGGAAACGCTCTGATTGTAGACAATAACACTAATGTGTCCCTATTCCCTGACTACACTCTATCAGTCGAGCGTAAAGGGTCATAGGGGCATATTCACAAGGATTCAACTCCGATTTATCTCCACCTTAACGCAACAAAAGTGGAGATAGATTTAACACCCCATTCACAAGCTGGTGCAAACTGCAGACAACGCCAGTATTCCCGCAATAACTGCCCCAAAATCAAACACCACGGCGGACACCACCAACTAACCCTAATGAGATGCAGAGTAGGCGTTCCCGTGAAAAAACACACGAAAAAACAACAACACCACTTTTACAACGAACTGACAGAACTGCGAAGCGAACCAAAAACAGGCGATAAGCCGCGGTAGCCGCAGGTATTTAACACCTGCCTCAAGCAGGTGTAAAGACGGACGTCTACCTGCAGTAGGCAACGGAGCCCCGCACACAGCCATACCCGAAGAACAAACGACGCCATGGAGCTACTCATCATGCAGCTCGGAGCCCCAACAGGACCACAACACCCACCGCCACCCCCCTCCAGGATCGCCACCACCCCCAGGACCCGGACCCGCCCCCCCCCCCGGACCACCACAGAGGCAGCATAGAGTAAGACAGCGGACCTACCAAAAACGCACCACTCTCACAGACCTAACGCCCGCGGAAGTCATTGCCCACTACAGGCTCAAAAGGACAACCATCCTACGCATCATGACCCACATCGCCCACAGGCTGACGGTCCCAACACAGCGGAAAACAAACATCCCTCCGCAGACAAAGCTGCTGGCAGTGCTGCACCTGATGGCCTCTGGTACCTTCCAACCAACAACTGCCAGAGTCGGAGGGGTCTCACAGCCAGCCCTATCAAAGTTCATCACACCTGTCCTGGATGCCATCATCAGCTTCATACCCCAGTACCTTCACTTCCCCAACACTGTGCAGGAACAGCTGGAGACTAAGCAAGGCTTCTACGCCATAGCCGGATTCCCGGACGTGTTGGGGGCAATCGACTGCACACATGTCCCACTTGTGCCCCCTGCGGATACTGCACACCAATACCGCAACAGGAAGCACACGCATTCCATCAATGTGCAGGCAATAGTGGACCACCGGGGACTCTTCACCAATGTCGTCGCCAACTACCCAGGCAGTGTGCATGATTCCTTCATCTTCCGACAGTCCATCATCAACCAGCGCTTCCAGGATGGCACATATGGAACGGGACTGCTCGTTGGTAAGTACCAAATCAACACACCACACATCCCACAGCCACCAACGCACAAAGCACAACTGTGGGGATGCACACGTGACCAAACCACATCCGACATGTCAAACTACACGACCACCTACCAGACACGACTACACCACTCCATGGTCATCCTGGGCTACCCCTGCACCCAATACAGACTTCACATGGCACCACAGCCACACAACAGCTGAACGTGTGGAGATGCGGAATGCAGCCATGACACATGTGAGGCACTGCTCTGCCCTCATGACCCTACCCCAGTCTCCCACAGGTCAGCGTCCCATGGCGTTGGGCCCGTGTCGGCCGCTGTGCATCCGGGGCGACTAGCCCTGTGCTACTCGAGTCATCCCCCCTTGTAGTTCTGACATTGCATGTCTGTGTGCCTAATGACTGTTGGTGTAGTTGCCAGCACTAGCTACTCCCTGAGGGCTGGCTTACACTCACCCCACACACAGCCAGCACAGGCGTCACTGAATTGGTGGGCCTGCCATCACATCCTGCCGAACCAAGTATTGACTCTTTTCTCCCTGCACTGTCACAGGTGATCAAGGATATGCACTCTGCCCTTGGATGATGACACCCCTCCGGGACCCGAACACACCCGCCCAGAGGCAGTACAATGCGGCCCACATACGCACCAGGGGCATCGTTGAACGCACATTTGGCGTGTTGGAGTCACGTTTCAGGTGCCTGGACGGCACTGGTGGGAAGCTCCTGTACAGCCCGGACGTCGTGTGCAAGATGATCGTTGCATGTTGTGTGTTGCACAACATCTGTGTTCGCACCAGGGCCCCATGGATCCCAGTTCCAGAGGTACCGGACGATGATGGTGGTGATGGGGCAGGTGGCCACATCCCATTGCAGCTGCGGCAGGAATGGCCCGTAGGGACTCCATCATTGACACTTACTTCTCATGAGCACGTCACATTGTGACCGTCCGTGGCATTCATGGGACAGTAGTAGATGTCCAATTGCACTGCATGTGTGAATAAAACATATTTGCAGGTTACAGGTTGGAATTGTACATTGTCATGTTACATATCCCTGGGGTTTCAGATGTGATTTGCCAGGTTGTGCACATTTTCCGAACCAGTTGTGTCCTGTGTTCAGTTGTGGAGGTGTTGCTGTTTGTACCGGGATGTTGTCAATGTCGAGGTGCACTTCTGCTTATGTGCGTATGCTGCACGGTGGGTGTGTCGCTCCTGCGACTCTGATTTGTCTGCCACTGGTCTCTTTCATGTGGTGTGCCTGTAGGTTCTGTTCTTCCACGGTGCTTGGATGTTGTGGTGTGCATGTTGTCCTCTGCAGTTGGCCAGGGTGCATCCGTGGTACTCCGCTGTTGATGTATTTTGTTCTGTGGCATTTTCCGTATGCTGTTCTTGTGCTTTTTCCCGCATTGCGCGTGAGTATTGCTGCCCTCGCGCTGGTTGTCACTGTTTTCTTATCGCGCTTTGGCCCATCGCAGCTTTTTTCGCGTTGTGGTTTGTGTTTTTATCTCCGTCGAGGTGGTTGTATCGCGAGCATTGGCCGCGGTGTCGGCCAACTATCGCATGCTACCGCCGTGTTGTGAATTCTACGTTGTCACTGGGTTATTTTCCCGCGATAGGCTGCGATGCTGAAAGTTGTGTTGCGCTACTCTTGCGGTAATTATCACACGTTTCTTGCTAGGAAGAAGCAACTCCGAGCAGGGGGCTTACCATATGCTCTAATGTTCCCAGTGCGCCTGTGGGTAATTCACGATCAACAAGCACCGTTTTTTGATACTCCTGAATCGTTCTGGGGCTGGCTGGAGACCCACTATCCAAAAGCCCACCAGCCCCACCTCCGGACACTTCACCCAGCCCCTCACTGCATCCCTCACAACGTCGCTGGCAGGGGAACTCTCGCCGGCCTCCATCCCAAGCTGCCCTCTCTCCTCAACAGACATTGGTAGAGCGACGCGCAGTGACAGCTACTGTGACTTCGACCAGGCAACAACAACCTCCCTAGCCTCCACACAGCTCATCCAGCAGTGCAGCCTCAGACTCGGACTCCAACATGAGCATGGCCCTCTTCCCCACAGTGATGCTGCAAACATCAGACACTGTAATGTGACCTCCCTGTCATCGACATCTCCACTCAAGTAGTTCAGCGCATGATCAGAGGAGTCCTGCTGGCAGCTATGATCTCCTCGGCTACTCTAAAACCACGTTTTGTATCAATGACTCGTGCTGTGTCTTTATGTGCTATATGTTTCCCACTGTCTATTTCCTGTGGCGTCCCTAGGGAAAGTAAGTTTCACTTTTTGCTATGCTCGATATAGGTAATCCAGTACCCCCGGCACGACTAGCCAACCCCCACGTTAGCTGCTCCAGTTTATGCTTAGTGAAGATAAATTTGTTTTTTGGTTGAATGAATGTTCCTCGCTGGACCGAGTATTGGGACTTGATTGTTGGTTCTTTCTCTTCTGTCATAAAATGTATAATCCTATTCAGGATGGGTGGGGGAACCAAGGGACGGCTCCATAGCTTATGTTTTTCATTTGCTTTATAAATGCCGACAGTAGCGAATACTTATAAAATACTAACGTGGAAAGTCAGGAACATGGGCTCAGCCCACAAGCGTCACCGTATCCAGTCCCAACTTGGCCGCCGAAAGCCCACATTGTTTATTTACAACGGACCACCACTCCTCCGCCGAATCATTTAAATTCTGTTGGAAGTGGAGAGGGCAGCTGTTTGTCACTGCCTTTTTGGCTTTTGCACAAGGTGTAACATTTTGGGTGCTGACTGGAATGCAGTTTGAGTCTGCGGATAAATAAATAGATGGCCGTTGTGTGTTTGTCCATGGGAATCTGGATGGCAGAGCATTGGTGCTGAGTAGCGTCTATGCATCAGACTTTAACAAGGCGTCTTTCTATCGTACCTCTCCTCTGTGTTAGCTGACTGGGCCGACTTACCCAGGCTGATTGGAGGAGATTTTAATGCAGTCATGGACACTTATCTCAATCGCTCACACCCCTCCCCCCCCCCCAGTGCCCCATCATTTAGACAAGTAGAAGCATTGCAAGACTGGGCACTTGGATGGTCATTATCGGATGCATGGAGGGAGCTAAATGTTGGGATGAGAGAATACTCATTCTGTTCCCCACCGCATAAACTATGCTGCCATTTAGACCGGATCTTCTGCCCCTCGCATTTACTGGGGAACATCCCTAACTCCACATACCTAGGCAAAACCTTGTCCGACCACAACCTCCTGGAGCTAACCATGTCCCAGGGCTGAATCCCTACCCCAGTGCCCACATGGTGATTACAGCCTCTCCACTAAGAGGACATGGACTTCAGGGACTGGAAACAGGAGCTAAAATACACAGCAGCCCCTCCACATTATGCACCTAACATACCGCTGCAAGTTCTGCCAACACGTCCCTTAGGATGGAGCCCTGGGAGGCCGCAGGTAAACACACATTGTGGGATTTGTTCACAGATGGAGAACTCATGTCACACCAGGGCTTTATCCAGACTCAAAGATTGCAAAATTCTCTCTTTTTAACGCATGCTAGCATTTCCCGAAATGTCCGTGCGCACTGGGCACCAACGGCAACAGAACCAGTGACACACTCCTTCATCCAGGCAGTATACGAAATGTTTACCGGCAGACACTTGGTCAAATGGCTGTACAAAGGCCTATGTACACACCTGCAAATCTCACTAACACCCCTCAGGAATGAATGGGAAGAGGACCTTGGTCGTGCCCTACATGGCAAAGAATGGCGTTTCTTCGTCGAATACCTCAGCTCTATATCCCGTAACTCCCGATTCAAAATCATTCAGTTCACCCTACTACATAGAGCTTATTTCACACCTCAAAAACTGCACAGAATATTCCCCATGGTACCTCCCGATTGCCCCAGATGCCATGCTGACCCAGCAGATCTCTTACACATGCTTTGGGCATGCCCCTCCTTGAAGGCTTATTCGGCCGAAGTCTACTCTGCTCTGGCGGACTTGGCGGTGGTACCCCACTGGAATACAGTGGAGCACTGTTTGCTGGGCCTGTACCAACGATCCAAGCATTCAAAAACCCCATCACATTTCATAGACATGGCCCTCCTGCTGGCCAAACGGCAATTACTTGGCACTGGAAATCCCCTTGAGTCCCACTAGTGATTAGTTGGCGGGAGGAGGTCATACACTGGGGAACTGCTGAGAGCCATGCGCTGCGAAGGGAGGACTACCACGGACTTCAAAAGCGGCCCATTGCCTTGGCATGGGATGCTCCCGTAGAATCGTTCAAGTCCCAAATCGATGATCAATAGAGACCTAACGAAAAGGAATGGAATTCCACTTGTGGACATTCCGAATACCCCTTCTGGCATTTCCCACAAGTGTTTTTTTGTAGCAGAGACAGCTTCCTACTTCGATACAGGCGCGCTTCCCATGCTAACCCTACCCAAGGGGTTTTGCCTCCCTCCGTCCCTCCCAGGACTCTCCTACTAACACTGTTTCCTATCGCATTACACATGACAGAAGACTAGTTGGGGTTAGGGTGGGGGGTAAGGTATTATTATTTCATTGGAAATGCAACCCCTTAGCAATAATGTCCTTCACAGATTATGTTTATCCCCTGAAGCGAAATTATAATCTTTGATATAGGAAGACATTCAAATTGTCTGATACTTACTTTATACTACTTATATTTCTAACTGATTACAATGTACACTGTGACTAATGATTCATCATGCGCTGCCTTTTTTCATGTATGACAAAACTCAATAAAATTTGTTTTAAAAAAAGTCATGAGTGATGTAATATGTGAAGTCATAAGCAGTGAATGACATGGGTGCAAGTTATAGTTAGTTGTCTCACTGAACTGTAAATGGCAAATTACAGTGGTTTTTTTGGTGTCTAAGTTTTAGTTTTTAACTCATTTCAACACCTAACTATGACGCTACATTAACCTTTTTTAACCTTTGATTTTTTCCAGTGAGTTTCAAGGATGTTTTTTTAATGTAAGCTAAGATCTTATTTCCATACCGAATTATAACATCACTTTCACCTTTGATTTTTTCAGCGAATTTACATATATACATAGATATCAATGTTTGAGACTAATAATGCATTGTAGTAATTAATTTTTGAGCACATAGACATAAGCACCATATAAAAGATACATTACTGCTGCAGACACAAAAGTGAGTTCTACAAATTGAAGGCAGCAAACGCACAGTGCAACAATTTCAACAGGTTTAAACCCGTCGGGAAAAGGTTAAAACAGTTAATAATTCTTCAAGAGAACATGAAATTTGGAAACATAGAGAATAACCAACAGCAAGGGGGATATATTCCCAATACCTGGGAGCATGTAATGAAAACTAAATTACTGGTAGAGAGAGTACAAGGTGTGAATCAGGAGGTAAATCCCATGTTGGGACGTAGGGCTGGAAAAGGTATGCTAGGAAGAAGATGGGAGCAAACTATGAATGCCTTGAGAACCAATTAAACGAAAACAACTATAAAAAAGACAAAAAAGCCAATTTGAGGGAATCTGCCATCTGTTTTTTTATCTCCCATGCAGTTCAGCCCATTTATTTTTCACCTTACAGTAGGTTTTGCTAAAATACAGGATTGGCACCACAATGAGTGAAATAATGTGACCAGTGCAGATGAAAAGGCTTACAAGCCCTCACAGACATGATCACCACCACAAGAGAGGAAGCGTGTAGAGCTGCAGCTGGAGAGGCTCACAGGGTGTCCGGCACATGATTGGTACCACAATGGAAACTCACAGATGATGTAAACCACCAAATAGGACAGGCAACTGGCACTAGCTCTTCGCTAGCTGTCGGTCCACATGACATCTTCACTCGCTCAGAACATACTATGGCTCACTCAGTGTCACAGTCTTGGTCAGGCTGGGCAGCAGTTGCAGTTCTCTGCTCTCAGAATGCTTTATTGAACAATTCTCTGCAGAGCAGTGCCCTGGAAATCTCGACCCACGTTCAAGGCTAAGGCTAGGCATATTCTATTTATTCTAGGTAGGCTATCTGCTTCTCATCTTCAGATTGCAGCATCAGCTAAGACTTTTCCTACTCCTGGTGTATATCCCCTTTTCCCAAGGAAACATTAAGGTTATCCAGTCTAGAATGTCTGATTTCTATGTTACAAATATTCAGAGGTCTCCCAAGTGAAGAGATGAACCCAGAATAAACCAAAGGGTTCTGGCTATATACCGAAACAGTGGCAGATGGTTCCAGGTCAAATGGCGGCTAAAATGTAAAGTTATCCCCAACTGTTTGAATGGGACCCAATCGTGTTCAAGTGAATTTTCCTATAACCGTTGACCAGGCATGAAAACTAGCCACCACTGTTCTGTCACCAAGATTTCGTTGGCAATAGCAGGCGGCCTACAATGCACGTTGTAGTTTGTAGACTGGAAACAGGCAGCCCTCTTGTCTGTTGCTGGGCTTAAGTTCTCCAGGGGCCACATGTGCGACCATCAGGTTTTGCGTGTCGCAAAACCTGATGTACAACGGTGTCTAAGACACTGTTTGCAATCCCCAAATAGGTTGCAAGGGACCTGCCTCATTAACCCCTTCTATGCTCATGACGAGCTCAGCTCGTCATGCTGCGCAGTGCTCGTGTGCGCATGACGAGCTGAGCTCGTCATGAACCCGCCCACTCAATGAAACGCCCCGCACAGGGCGAAAATCGGCCGCGCACGGAAGAGGTTAATGTTCTTGAGGTAGGTCGCAATTTGCAACCCATTGGGAATGGCGGCACTGACAGAGGTGGTGGCCTGCTGGGGTAGGCAGACCACCATGATTGTGACTGCTTTTTAAATAAAGCAGGTTTTAAACAAAAAAAAAAAATGCAGCCCATTTTCCTAAAGGGAAACAGAATGCATTTCAAAAATAAAAATGAAAAGTTTTCTCTTCATTTTTTTAGAGTGGGCAGTGGTCTGCGGGACCACTGCCTACTCTGAAAAAATATTGGCACCTCCATTCACAAAGGGGAAGGGGTCCGTTGAGGACTCTTTCCCATTTGCGAATGGCTTACCACCAATTTGAAATTGGTGGTAATCTGCGAATGTTCTACGACCGCATTCCCAGTCGCAAAACATTCATACATACCAGTGCGACTCGCTATTAGGAAGGGACGCCCTTTACATGCCCCTTCCTAATAGCAACTGGCAAACCCTATTTTGTGAGTCGGTATAGGTTGCGGACTCGCAAAATAGGGTTAGTACATAGGAAAATGCAGCCAGTAAAATGAGTCGTACATCTGGCCTCAAGAGCTTAGGTCACAGGATGTAAGGGATGTTAAGGAGCCCATTTCTTTTGTATATGTGTGGCTTTGGTTAATCCTTAGCTAAGCGATTCCTAACGATTTGACTTCTGTGGACCTACACTGTATCAGGGACCCCCACCTAAGCAAGTTTTATATTGTGAACCTCAAAACAATACAAAAAAATACAGAAACAAGTGTACATCGAATACACAAATTATGAAATATTTTATTTAATTCACACAAAAACACATATACAAAAAACTAAATCTTAATTTTAATCAGAAGGTTGGATCATTTCAAAATATAGTTTATTTTTAAAAGATGGAGTGATTTGCTGGCCTCCAGTAAATCCTTTTCGCTTTTTTGCTCCAAATACATGCTTTGTTTTTTGGCATTTACCAGTGTTTCAACTACGGCCACCAATCGTCAATACTAGATACCTTTTGCTGTACTTGCGCTGTTCCCACAAATCAGGAATAGGATACAAACTTAATTTTTATCCTCCAATTTCAAATGATTTCTTACACAGCATTTTAAAATTTCTTTCCTGTTCCATTCAAATGTATGTGGTTTTACATCAGGTGGATACACTTGGATTCACAATGGTTTCTGCTTGGAGGCATGGGTAGGGAAGGGAGAAAGCAACTCTGATTACCAATAAACCATATAGAGGACCCCCTCCAATGGGCGTGTACCCTATCACCCAACAGAGCTGAGTATACTCTTGTTAGGAACCATTCAAAACATGCAGAGAAACTGGCAGGTGACTCCTAAGAGAAGTCACCTCTCAATCAATGAAATGAAATTTGTACTTGTAAAGCGCACCCATACCCCCAAAGGGGTGTCCAGGCGCTGTACGCATACCGCTGTGGAACCCTTCCTGGCTTTTCCCTGTGAAATGTCCACTCCTGGGCACCCCAGGGTGAAGCCAGGCATCCCAGCGCTGTTGGGGCCGTTGTGGAGATTAAGCAAGCTATTGCCCAGAGTTGCAGAGTGGGACCCATGATTAGAATAGGCACCGAGGCGAGAATTATCAGGTCCGAGGAAATTGAGCCCAAGACCCGCCGAGGCAGGAATTGAACCCTGGTCCCGGGCCAGATCTCTGCATCAGGGTCTGCCGCTCTAACCATTGAGCAATCAATCAATCAGGGATTTGTATAGCGCGACTACTCATCTGTGAGGGTCTCAAGATGCTGGGGCAGGAGAATGCTGGTCGGCGCTGGTGGAGGATTATTCGAAGAGCCAGATCTTGAGGTCCTTCCTCAATTGGGTCACCGACGCCGATAGCCTGAGGTGGAGGGGCAGGGTGATTCAGGTCTTGGTGCCGAGGTAGGAGACCGACCTTCCTCCGGTTCTGGTCTTGTGGATAATGGCGACGGAGGCAAGGGCAAATTGGGAGGATCGAAGTTGTCTGGCGGGTATGTGGAAGGTGAGGTGGTGGTTCAGGTATGCTGGTCCTTCGACATGTAGAGCTTTGTAGGTGTGAAACCTCTGCAGCAAAACCTAGTGGGTCAGTCAAAATGAGACAATGAGGAGCAGAATGCTACACAGCTACTACACCAGGGATTTTTACACTCTACACTTGGTCAGAAGTTTATGTGAAAAAGTACCTAATTCACTATTTGTAAAATTTGTTTAAAAAAAAAGTCCTCAAGCTCCCAGAAAGCATACATCCTGGAGATTTACAGAAAAGATAACTAGGCCTCGGTCACCATACACATCATCTGCTGTGAGTCAAGTTCGGGCATAAAGGTCTCAATGGAGCTATATTCTTTAAAATAAAAAATCTTTACAACTTAAAAACAGCACCGGAAGAAACAAGGAAGTGTCTAAAAGTGCCCAGATATTATATTGGAGCTACTGTGCAGGGCTTCTGATCCAGCGCTAACAATAAAAATTATTCTCCTATATACTTCGGTCATCCAGGTGCAATTATTCCTTCAACACACACTCTATATCCATATGTCGGTGGGGCCCATAACACCGCATATACATTCACTTACTCATTTATTCCC